>WAAB01012024.1:2385-17709 GCA_013389865.1 Piaya cayana | reverse complement strand
CAGATTTTGTATGTCTGGTCTACTTGTCTGTCTGGTCAGTAAGAATTCACTGATGAGCCGATTCCTCATTCTCCTGACGTCCAGCATCACGAGGAGCCAGCTGACCTGCACGACTGGAAGTCCTGAGTATCATATATTTGGAAGATTCCTCAAAGCACTGGCCTCCGTATGTCCTGGTACCTAAACAACTTTCCAGAGAGATTGATGGAAAACCTCTCTGGTTCACCAAAAAATGACAGAAATCTGACCATTCTTTAATGAAATGCAGACATATTTTAACTAAAAATTCTCAATCAATATCGTGCTCTGAAAATGTCAAATTCAAGGGATGATTCCTGAGGAAGGGACATAGTTGCCTCTCAGGGTGCACCGAATAAACATACTCAAGCACTCAACCAATTTCCAACTTTTCTGTGTTTCCTCTCATTTTTCCTAGGAAATACTGTAAAGCCTTGAAAACATGTTCACGCTGTGCCATGAGACTGCAATGTGGGTACTAGATAATGGAAGATAAATTCTTATACATTGTCATATTCACTATGTATAGAATCTATACACAGGAAAGTCAGACTTTTAGCTTTAATTAGGAAGCATCCAGAATAGAATTAAAAATCTGATAGTACAAGTCACAGAATCATAGAATCACAGAATCACCGGGTTGGAAGAGACCCATTGGATCATCGAGTCCAACCATTCCCATCAAACACTAAACCATGTCCCTCAGGACCTCGTCTACTCGTGCCTTAAACACCCCCAGGGAAGGTGAATCAACCACCTCCCTGGGCAGCATATTCCAATGCCCAGTGACCCTCTCTGTAAAAAACTTCCTCCTAATCTCTAGCCTAAATCTCCCCTGGTGGAGCTTGAGGCCATTCCCTCTTGTCCTGTTCCCTGTCACTTGGGAGAAGAGGCCAGCTCCCTCCTCTCCACAACCTCCCTTCAGGTAGTTGTAGAGAGCAATGAGGTCTCCCCTCAGCCTCCTCTTCTCCAGGCTAAACAACCCCAGCTCTCTCAGCCGCTCATCAATATAACACATCATCAATATAACACAGGGAGAGAACAATATACTTAAGAGGAACCAGAAAAATCTGAACCTTGAAAAATCGTGCATCCTCTGAAAGGGAGATGGTGCTTAAGAAAAGATAGAAAAAAACAAGGAAAGTACTGATAGGCAGAAGAGAACAGTATTAAGCTTCTCTGTGCTCTCCTTCTGACCCTGAGTCCTCCTTTCCTTCCTACACAGTGACCCAGAGTTAATAAAAGGTAAAATTCTTTTGGAATATCAAGGGACACGTCTTCTTTGAGACAAACATGAATATTCATGTCATGATAAATAACAAAGCCGTGACACATAATCTTCCAAGCCATCTTCAGTCTCTCCATGCAGTTCAAGGCACAGTGAATGCTATATTTAGTCTCCAGCTTCCCAGATATAGCATGTAGAGCAGCAGCAAAAAGGGAGAAGAAAAATGGGCCGTATCGAAATTGTAGAGAGATGTATTACACAGTAATTCATTAACCTGCTGCAGCTAATGTTGTTATCACGAATCCACTGCTATTTACAGTGTTCTAGTATGTGCAGAAATACTCAATTGAGTTTTACATATGTAAATTAAACGTATAAAACTGCACATTTATCCTTATTAGGTTGTGAAATGTTATGACTCAAATGTGACAAATAAGTTTTTCATAGAGCAAAGGTGGCCATCTATTTTGTATAATTCCCTCCAGACCACAAATACCTTTATATCCTGATGAATTTCCTGACTGTGGCAGAATGAGCCAAATAGATTTTAAATATTTAAACCAGTTCTGAATAGGAAAGTGGGGAATCCAGTCCAGGTCCTATTATACTCCTCTGAGAGTAAAATATTTTTCCTTTTTCTTTTTTTTTTTTTTTCTTTCTTTTACCCACTGGATTCAGTTTGTTTGCATTTTGGCTACTTGAAAGACTTGTTTGGCTTTAACAGAGATAAAGAGTAATTTGAATTAAAAACCACTCTGATGTCTGTGACCTTCCTCCTTCCAATAGTGCTACAGAGCTAAGACAGCCAGGTGTAAAGAAGCTTTGGTACATTTTGCCAGTCAGTTACTGGAGATTTGAGACTGCAAGGCTGTGTCTGCTGATTTACCCTAGGCTTTTCTTGGACCTAAAGATGTCTCTTAATTTCATTGTATATAGTAGTAACATCCTCTACAGAGAGATCTGAAAAGACTGGATGGATGGGCCAAGGTCAATTGCATGGGATTCAACAAGACTGAGTGCTGGGTTCCACATATGAGTCGCAGCAACCCCGTGCAAAGCTACAGGCTTGAGAAGACTGGCTGTAAAGGTGCCTGGTGGAGAAGGACCTGGAGGTGTTGGTCAATAACTGGCTAACTATGAGCCAGTAGTGCAGCCAGGTGGCCAAGAATGCCAGCAGCATCCTGGCTTGCATCAGAAATGATGTTTCCAGGGGAAGTAGGGTGAACAAACCTAGTGTAGCCTAGAATCGTAAAATCACCAGGTTGGAAGAGACCCACCGGATCATTGAGTCCAACCATTCCCACGAATCTCTAAACCATGCCCCTCAGCACTTCATCCACCTGCACCTTAAACACCTCCAGGGAAGGCAAGTCAACCACCTCCCTGGAGAAGAGTCAACAAAGAAGTGTACTCGGCACTGGTGAGGCTGCACCTTGAATAGCGTCTTCAGTTTTAGGCACCTCACTACAAGAAGGATCTTGACATGCTGGTGTGTGTCCAGAGAAGGGTAATGAAGCTTCTGAAGGGGCTGGAACACAAGTCTTATGAGGAGTGGTTGTGGGAACAGGGGATTGTTTAGTCTGGAGTAAAGAAGGTTGAGGGGAGACCTTATTGCCCTCTACAACTACCTGAATGGAGGTTGTAGTGAGGTGGGTGGTGGTCTCTTCTCCCAACCAAAAAGCAATAGGATGAGAGGAAATGGTTTCCAGTTGGGTCAGGGGAGGTTTAAACTGGATATTAGGAAATTTTACTTCACTGAAAGGATTGTTAAACATTGAAACAGGCTTTTCAGGGATACGGGTGAGTCACTATCCCTGGAGGTATTTAAAGATGTGTAGATGTGGTGTTTAGGGATGTGGTTTAAGTGGGATTTGGCACTGTAGGTTTATGGTTGGATTTCATAATCTTACAAATTTCTAATCTAAATGATTCTGTGATTCTATGATTTTACAAGTCAAGTTACTTTTTCTTCTCTTGTTGGGAATTGTCCCCAGGGTTTGAACAGGAAAAAACGCTTTGTTACCTTTTATCTACTTTCAACACTCTGTGTGCATTTTATTTTAACCCACAGACTTTTGCTCCAAAATTAAAAATCAAACAGAAAAAAAGAAAAAGAAAGAAATACATGTAGGAAAAATGCAGTAGCACCCTTTGAGTTTCTTTTTCATTTAATGTTCACAGTCAATTGATGTCTTATGAGTTGCATATCATCTGATTTTGATATAATAATTGAGCTCATGTCACGTAGTTTGGAATTCAGCTAAGTTTTCTTATACTTTATGAATTCATTGATCCTGCACTACCGTCTCCAACCTTTTGAAATGCCAGACCTGCTTGTTATCTCTTTGAACACTATTGCTCTTTTAAACTAGGGATGTAGATCAGTCGTCATGTGTTTACAGGCTGAAGACCAAGCAAATGAAAACTTTAAAGTTAAACAATTTCCTCTATGCTTAGAAAACAAGTTAAAAATATGTGTACCTTTATGTGGACTTTTATATATACTTGTGGGAGAAATGCATGCTGTGACACAAATAGCCTTTTGGAAATCATAAGAACACAGTAGCATGAGGGAAGTCCTGGGAGAATGTACATTTCAAATATGCATTTTCTGTAATGATTTATTTTAAGCTTGTCTCTCTTACATCTGATCTGTCTGTCTTGTCCTTATTTTTCCTGATGTGCTTGCAGCTTTTTTGTTCTTAGGATATTATATGACGCATCTGACCTTTAGAACAATTCATTTATTTTGAGGTTCTACTTTATTTGCCATAATATGTATGAAGCAGTTCGCATTTAAAACAAATTTTTACTTTGGATGTCTGGCAGGAAAAATAGAAAGCGCTGGTTGTGTTTGACACAATTATTTTTTATTTCTAAATATGTCAAGTCTAGATGATGTAGAAAGAACTCCAGTATTCCATTGTATTGCCCTCAGCAGTGACTCAAAGAGGCATGTTGAAATCAAAGGTCGTGATATGCGGAAAGTCTAAGAGAACATAGTTTGTTCAGCCTTGAGAAAAGAAGGCTTAGGGGAGAACTTATCATCATGTTCCAGTGTTTAAGGGGTGGTTATGAAGAAGATGGAGATTCGCTTTTTACAAGCAGTCACATGGAAAAGATGAGGGGTAATGGATACTAGTTACTCCTGGGGAGATTATGATTGGACACAAGAAGAAAATTTTTCACAATGAGAACAGTCAGTCATTAGCATAATCTCCCCAGGGATGAGGTGGATTCCTCAACTCTGGATGTTTTTAAGATTCGGCTGGACAAGGTTTTGGGTCATATCATCAAGATCGAGCTTTTGCCAAGAAAGGCTGGACCAGATGATCCTTGAGGTCCTTTTCAACTTGGTATTCTATGAATCCGTGATTCTTTGATTTCATGAAAAATAGACTGCTTTTTCAATAAAAAATTTCCATAGCTTTGTATGCGATGTGATGATTATTTCAATTTGAAGACCAAGTGGCAAAGTCAATATTGGAGGGTGAAATATTCAAGAAGTAATGCAAGTATAATTTAAAAGATTTCATACTTCATATCAACATCAAAATATAAACTTGAACTGCATTGGGTGGGTCACCCGTCTTAACTTGAAATATATTTCCTTGAGGGGTTCATTAATAGCATTCTTTCTTGAATGTCTCTGCCTGTGTAGATATAGTTGTTTGTTACGATTTTCGAAAATCATACTTTTACCTTTTCAAGATTTGTTTGTGTGAATAAAACCATTCCTGATTCCTCAGGCATATTTTTCTGCTTCTACAGCCTGGATGGGTCTCGGTAATATAATTCAATATTCTGTCAAGTTTAATATAACATAAACTCCAAAACTAAAACTGTAAGACCAAACAGTAGAATAGAAAATCAAATAGGAAACCATGAAAAGCAAACTAACATTTGGACTGAAGAAAAAGATTAAGCATGTCCTTAATTGTAAGCATGCCTGTAATCTCACCATGAGTCAAATATAAGTATTGAACAAGACCTCTTGGAAATAATGTTAATGAAACACTTTGTGCTCTGTCTTGCTTTATAAAAGATCTGTAAAATAGCCTCATAACAGTTACTCTTAAAGGAAGCAAAACCAATGCACTGTCTCTATTCTGGAGAGTAAAGAGAATTATGAGGCCATTTTATCAACTACTTTAATCAAAGTTAGAAGATACATGAAAGAATCTAATTGAGATTTTCTCAGCTTGTAAACCAAAATCAGTATGACTGGGTGTTTCCAGAGAAGGTTTATTAAAGGTCACTCTCTCCTGGAACATCAAGCCAAAGGTGAAATGTAGGTTAGCAAAATAAAAAATTAAACAGTCGACATCAGGGAACATTTATTCACTGTCAGTGCAATAATTGTTTGGGACAGCTTACTTTATGCCTTTCTTTCTTTACAAATACGTGACTGTTAGCCCAGAAAATCAGAAACATTTACTCCAAGGAGAACTGGGTAATGCCCTTAATGATTGATGGGTTCTCTGCAATCTTTATTCATCTTCTGATTTTATTGTTGCCTTATCAAGGTTTCTCAGTCACTTTTTTAACAAACTAAAAGCCCACCTAACCAGAGAGAAAAAGATTTCTTACAGTTTTATGTCCCAGCACCTACTAAGAAAGCAAAATGTCTAATCATGAAACACATTTTGGTGAATAACCATGAAAAGATGCATTCTCTGTAGAACAGTATTATGTTAAAAACCTGAATTATTTGTTCTGAAACTCCATACTGTCACTCCCAGAGATACTTGTTTTTCAAATGTCAGCAGTATCACACAATAATAGAATCTAATAGAATAATATAATAAATAGATAATAAATATAATTAATAGAATAAAATAATAGAATAGGCTGCCCAGGGAGGTGGTTGATTCGCCTTCCCTGGAGGTGTTTAAGTTACGGGTGGACGGGGTCCTGAGGGACATGGTTTAGTGTTTTGTGGGAGTGGTTGGACTCGATGATCCAGTGGGTCTCTTCCAACCCGGTGATCCTGTGATTCTGTGATTCTGTAATCACTAGGTTGGAAAAGACCTTTGAGATCATCAAGTCCAACCATACCTGTCCACTACTAAACCATATCCCCAAGCACTTCATCCCACTTCAGTTTGTCACCAGTATACCTCCTCCTAGGACCAGCTAGTCTAAAGGGTGAGGATTCATGTGGACTGGGTCTCCACGGGTGGTGCTGGCATATGAGCTCTGGGCTTCTGGGCTTCCAAACTTCATCTCCCACAAGCTGTTTTTCTCATTCCAGCGTTAGAAGCAGCTGTTTGTTGGAACAGAACTGTGAAGTATTGCAAATGTTGCTGCCTTGGGATGCCAGAAAATTAGATAAGACCTCATGGCACTGACTCAACTACTACAAACTGGAAAGTCCCTACTGAGATCAAATGGTGGACCACCACATCTGGCCAGGACAAAGTTGATGGCTTGTTTGGAGATTCAACAAGTGCTTTGCATTTACCTGCTAAAGGTTCTGAACCCAGAGCTGGGACATCTTAGGTATATGTATGATTGATAAAGTGAAGGGCACAAGATAACCTCTGCACTGAATTTAAACAACACACTAAAATTAATTGGACATTACATGAACAAGAATTGCTTCCAGTTTTGTTATTGCATTAATCAGTAATTAAGATATTTTTATAAAAACTTATGCAGTAATTCAGAACAAAACCTACCTAACTGTAACAAATATGAAAAATTTTCAGCACAGACTTTGGTATTAATAAGTTCTGAGCTGTACTTATTATTATAACTCTAATTTTCATAAAGAATTATGCTGCAGCTTCCATTCTGACCAATGAAACATATATGTATGGAATTTCTAATGCATAACCATCAAAATTTGATATACATTAAATGAGAAATTAATATAGATCCATTCCTTTTATGAGACCGATGTGAATAACACAGAATTTCCTTACAGACTCCTTTGGGTTCTTCTCTGGTTGTACCTGATGTGACCCTCTCTGTCTGGATCCTAAGATGAAGGATCTTCATTTAAACTTGTCCAGCTCAATTTTTTACTTCTGGATCCTCAGTCAGGGATTAATCCTGTCTAGTTCTTGGCTAGAAATCTTCTAAAACATTACCAGAGCGTTCGGGGAAAACTCTGCCTGAACGGTTCTTGAGATCTTTCACCACCACAGTGAGAAAAGCAACCAAGAGAAGACATGAAGACTATTCTCTCAAATGTCATTTCTTCCAGGATAAAAGAGCAGTTATTAAGACCTAGAAGCTCAGACATCTCTACTTTCTCTCATTGTCCTACATGGAAAATGCGATCTGACCCCTACCCCTTCAGTGCTTCTTGAATACAGTTTTGGAAGGCATAAAGTCGTGTGAGTGTTTTCATTTCTGAAACCATTGATAATAGGTAGTGAAGATGATCAGAGGGTTGGAGCACCTCCCATATGAGGACAGGCGAAGAGAGTTGAGGCTCTTCAGCCTGGAGAAGAGAAGGCTTCAGGGAGACCTTATAGCAGCCTTCAGTGCCTAACAGGAGCTTACAATAAAGATAGGAAGGGACTTTTGAAGTAGTGATAGGATAAGGAGTAATGGCTTTAAAATGGAGAGGGGAGATTTAGACTGAAGATAAGGAAATAATTCTTCACTGGAAGGGTGGTGAGGCATTGGCACAGGTTGCACAGAGAAGTCATGGATGCCCCATCCCTGTGGTGTTGGTTGAGGCTTTGAGCCACCTGATCCAGTGGAAGGTGTCCCTGCACATGGCAGAGGGGTTGTATGTAGATGATCCTTAAGGCCTCTTCCAACCCAAACTATTCTATGATTCTGTGATTCTGTGATAATGGGTCTGGAGGTGGAAAGGGTAAGCATGTGTTCCCAGGAGTTACATCCCAATTGTATCAGTCCAGGAGAACAGAACCAATGAAAAATGTACAGAAAGACCTGAAATCAAAGGGCTTCTACACAAAAGAAACAGATTTATTTTGTTGCTTGTTTAGCTTTGTTTTAAGTAAAAATTTTCTTCCAGTTCTATTGATTAGAAATGACACCAGAAGATAAGGTCAGGAAAGGAAAATAAGCAGTTCTTTATTCCTTAAGAAATCCATCACAGAACAGATTAAGAACTTCTGCTGTGGGGACCCTCAAGAGACATTTGGAGCTGATTGTTTTTCGAGAGGAAAAAGAACTGAGATCTGTGTCCATCTGGAAGACCTTCACAAGACTTTCAGAATAATAGGGAGTAGTATTCCAGGAATTCACAGATAATTTAGAATTGTTTTGATATAATTTATTCGACAAATAGATTTCTAAATACACACACACACATTTACTTGATTTTGTGTTTTAATCTCCAATAAAGAATTTAGCTGGGGATGCTTTCTCATTTCTTAGATAAAATTTACTGAGTAGGAAATGAGAGCTGTGCTTCTACCAAGACTGAGTGAAACTCACGTTGTGCAGAGACCATCTCTGTGTTATCACACTGCAAATTCAGGATGTTGGATGGCAAAAAAAAGTTACTAAAAACATCTCACACAAACAAAATGAAAAAAGAGCAAACAAAACTGTCTTTCATAAGGATAAACAGTACAGTTTCAGCCCATCATATTTCTAGATGTTATAAATGAAGCAATTTATAACATAATATGAAGTGTTACTTCATTTATGCTAATTTGTCTCTCAGAAAATATTAAATCAAGTGTTCCTTTTAAGATGAAATCTTGCCTCTCGATCAAAAACAGATGCAGCAGTTCATATAAGGTAAGTAGCATCTGTATGTAAACAAAACACATTAGGTTCACCAACCACCCCTGTAATTCCTCTGATATCAGTGTCTCTTTAACTCATAGTCATACCTAGATTCATAATATGTTTTTCCTTCCTCTTTTTTAAAGCTTTTAGATATGTTATTTGTCTAGCTTCTCTCAAAACAATCATTTTCACCCCTCTCCCAAATATTTTTGTGCCAGAGCCTTTTGCTCATAGACTCCAATCAGTTATGAATCCCATTAATGGTGACTCTGTGAGAAAAAACTTAGACTATCATTGTAACAGATATTTAGGACATTTTCACTTTAAAGTAAGTTACATATTACAATAAAAGTGGCATAAACTTAAAGTGATTTCATTAGAGAAATTTAACACCAGAAAAATAATGGCACTGTTTTTTCTTCAGGGACACTATTGTATTAGAGTGTTGCTTCACTAAATTAAAAATGTTATCAACTTAGCACTAAATTCTGGAATGTGTTACCATGCAGTCTATAAAATCTGTTTAATGGCTGGGAGCTCATATAGAACAACGGTAACACATAAGAGAGAGTGTGTTTTTTTAAAAAAACCCAAACAACCAAACAAAAAAATAAAACAGCTCTTTAATTCCAGGAAACTTTGAGACCACAGACTATTGTAAGTAAGTAAGTAAATAAATAAATAAACAATCAAACAAGATGATAAATACGTTTTGTAAGTAGTTTAATGATCCAGTAGCGTTGCTACTGCTGCATTTAGCTTTCACTGTTACTGGAATTGTTTATTGATTGGAATATTTAAATGGCTAAAGCACTCATGTAGAAGGGTACAAGTATTTGCAATTTAAGCAAAAGATATTTCTCTCAAATGTTTAAATTGTTCTATTATTCTATTAAAAAAAAAAACCATGTAGAAATAGTAGTGGGGAACTCCTAAGACCATTATGGAATTCCTAAAATCCTTTGTACTGATGTAGAGAGAAAATTTTCATTAATAGATTTTAGTTGAAGGTGAAAATCTATTTGTGAGGTTCCTATTCTATTTGTGAGGTTCCTGTTCACTTTGTCCGTATTTTACATCTAGCCTTTGAGAAACTGTCAGTGGCATCACTTTGGATGTGACATTGTGACAGAAGACAACTCAGTCATGTCACAGGCCTTTTTAAGGAAAAACAAAGGAACTTTGCTAAGACTCATAATGCTTAAAAGAAACTGTTTACCCTGTGCATGCATCAGTTCTGACTTCAAAGTTACCCTTCTTAGAAGATATGATTCAATCAAGATCTCACAGTTCAGATAAAGTAGGTTTTTTTCTTGCATTCCTAGCTGGCAGCCTGGGAAGAGGAAGGAGGAAGGTACAGTTTAATTTGACCTTTAAGGAGTGTGGGAATAGCAAAAATGGACTGCTGAGAGGGGATAAAAGCACCAGCAATCTGAGAAAGGAAAGTAGAAAGAGGCTTGGATGCTATATCACAAAGTCCAGTACATTGTGAGACTTTGAGTTCAGAAAATATGAGAAAACTTTGTATTATTGGGGTTTTTTTGAGAAGCAGCTTTCCAGGAACTATGGGAAGCCACTTGCCACACTCTCTAGATAACCCTTGTCATACTCTTTAGGTCACTAAGTCCCCAGCATTTGCCTTCAGTTCTTCCTTAATCTGCCCTCTACACAACAATGACAACTTCTAGGAAAAAAAACTGTGGAGAAAATTATATGTGTAAGGACCAGCCAGAATTACAAGCACACTAATTGGCTGGTCAAGCATAATAGGTGAACTTTGTTCTCTCCTTTCTTTTCTCCAATAGGGGAAAAAACTCAAATTTCAAAACAATTCTCTTAAAATTTTCTTGATACATGGAGCAACAAGAAAATAAACTCTCTGGAAATGGGCAGACCTGTCAGCATTTCTCCCTTGGAAACCTGACTCCAAATAATGGCATATTCTCTATATTTAATCAAAAAGTAAATTAACATAGAAGACAACTTCAGCACTGCAGTGTTGGGATATTTGGAGTTGTTATGAATTTGTCTAGCCTCAATAATGACTTCTAAAAAATTTAGCTAAGGGTTTTTTTTTTGTTTTATACATGACTTTCTAAATAGGGTGTTCTGTATCCTTATGACTGCTGAAAAACATGTCTAAGAAAAAGCACACTGGACAGAGGAAGCAAGACCAAACACTCATTTTCTTATATGGGAGATTAATTCCCTCAGAACAGAACAGAATGGAATAAAATGAAGAAATTCTTTCAAAGATTTCATTAATATCAAGGTGGCTGAGCCTACAATGCTGCCATGAAGCACTTTGAGAGCTAAGCATACACTTCTCTTTAAGTACGTGAATAGTCCCAGAGAAGCCTCTGTTGTTCTTTGATTGTTTGGTTTTTTTCCTGGATTAAAGTCAGAGTTATGAGCATTTTACTTCCCTGAGTTCTGAATTAGTGCATCATGTGACCAGTTCTGGAATCCTCAACATAAAAAGGATATGGAACTGTTGGAATGGGTGCAGAGGGGGTCTACAAAGATGATCAGAAGGCTGGAGAACCTCCCATATGAGGACAAGTCTGGAGAGTTGGGGTTGTTCCTCCTGGAGAAGAGAAGGTTCTAAGGAGATCTTATAGTGACCTTTCAGTACACAAAGTGGGTGTACAAAAAAGCTGGAGAGGAACATCATACAAAGGTTTGTAGTTATAGGACTAAGGGCAACGACTTTAAATTAGAGAGGTTCAAATTTAGACTAGACGTAAGGAGGAAATTCTTCACAACGATGGTGATGAGGCACTGGCCCTGGTTTCACAGGGAAGTTGTGGCTGCCCCATCCCTGGAGGTGTTCAAGGCCAGGCTGGATGGGGCCTTGGGCAGCCTGACGTAATGGGAGGTGTCCGTGCCCATGGCAGGGTGGTTGGAACTAGATTATTTTTAACATCCCTACCAGCTCAAACAATTCTACAATTCCATGATTCTGTGTGCATGTATTAATAAACAGATACTCCAGTCAGGGGAATAAGAATAAATCTCTGAATGAGTTTGTGTCTCATTTCCCAGTGCTGCTCTAATTAAGAAAGAGAGCAATGGAAAAAAAAATTTAAAAAGGGGAAAAGTGCCAGGAGCATCCTGCAGCAGCCTCTAGAGGACACTGCTTCCAACACAAGGAAAGGAGTTTCTGGGCAGCCAAGCCACTCTTACAGTAAGATTTCCCATGATTGCTATTTAGTTTCCTTTCAGATTATGCAGTCAATTATGGAAGGAAACCAGGCTCCTTTTGTAACCTCTGCCATGCTGTGAGGGTAATGGTTCACACACACCTAGGCTCTGTGTTGAGACATTCAATTTATTGTTCCCTTATGTTCATAAAGACTTGCAAAATTCATACAGCTTGAAAAATTCAGTGACAATGACAAGTAAACAACAAACTGTTCTTTTATTTCTCCGTGGGAATATATAAAAATGTAAAGGGGAAATTGGCCAGGGAAACAGTCTCTTTTCTAACCATTCATCACTATGTTAAACTTGTCTTCATGGAATGAAAGAAATCCCTTAAAGAGTTGGACTGGGATGCTAATGACAATGAAATAGGATTTATGGGCAGATATTTATGGGAAGTACTAAAAATATCTAAAGCTTCAGATGATTTATGGGGCATCTTCCCCCAGCAACTGCAAATGCAATTTATATAGACTTATAAGAATTGTGAATGGTAACAGTACCTTGAAAGGGTGATTTTACACTGAAGTACTCTAAATGTATTTCTTTAATGAACAACGAGCATCAAACAGATAAAAATGTAATAGAAATACTCTAAATATAGGATAGAAATTTGATGATGGAAGGAGTGGGGAAATTCACTATTTGCAGAGAAAAGCACAAAGAGTTAACATCTTACGTGATGACAGCAGTGTAAGCAGTCTTCGTGCATCTTAGGTTGGCTGATGCCTCAAGGCACAAGAGGAGAGACATTTTCAGGCATGTTCCATCCTTGGTGACCTCACCCTGACCCCTGCGTTAAACGATAATAGTACACCCTCTCCTACATGTACCTCACCTGTACTCAGGGGAAAGCTCTGTTGGCTCAGCAAAGGTTTGTGTCACCTCTGGCTGAAGTTTAGTGGTTAAGATTAAGCTGCACAGTTGAAAGGAAAAAAAAAAAAAGAGGCTGTCGTTTCTGTGAGTGATTTATTCCTCCCAAACAGCTGTTCTATTTAAAGTGGGATTAATTGCTCTCTATAGTTTATCACTTTCTTCTTGGGTTATAGAGGAGGTTAGATGACTGGTTAGACTACTTGTATTTTAGAGGACTGCAGTCAGGTAAGAGGGATCCAGCCCACAATGACCAGCACCTTTTCCAGAAAAGAGAATGGAAATACAGTGTCTTTCCTGTTTTCCAATGCATTATAAAATTAACCGTGTTAAAGTCATGAAAAAAAGGATCTATTTTACATAAGCTTATTGGATAAAAACAGTCTTTGTTGCACAAATGGATCAAATATATTTCTGACAAAAATTTGGTAAAGCAAGCAGATTTCTGTCCAGAATGAACTTAAACTAAACACACTCAAAAAATCCCCAAACCTAATAAACCCAGCAGTTTAGCAAAACCAACACCCTACAGACTGAATTTACATTCAATTCTAATGTGCTAAAAAAATGTTAAGGACAACTTGCTTTACATCTAGTTTTAGGAGTTTCAAATAATTAAAGTAATTTAGGTGCTCCTCTGCATAAAACAAACACACACACTGGTATAACTATTGGGAAAGAAAGGAAGAGAATGTGGAAAGTGAATATGGAAATATAGAATAAGGAGATAAGGAAGACGTGGAAAAAACCTGTGATGGCAGAAGATACACGGTCTCTGAGGAAGTTTTGCTTTGTCATTTGTAAGTGCAAATCCCCTTTCAGTCATAAGGAAGGTTTTCAACCAAGTGTCAAGGTCTCTGAGAAAACCTTGAGCATTGTATCTGTAATTTATTTGGCTAGTCGGGGCATTTAAACTGCATTTAACAAGAAATTAGAAGTCAAAATTAAAGTGCATAAACTGTGTGCAGTGTATGAGATTTAAAGCTGCTTTCTTCCCTTCTACTTGAGTGATGTGTTTGAGTTGGAATACATGTTGGAATAAGATTCAATAAGTTTCAGAACTATTTACTTTCCTTTTTCCAAGGTCATCATTATTTTTTCATTTCTTACTCCTCAGGATATGGGTCTAATCCCACCACCCTATTTCTCCTTACAAACATTTTCTTTAAAGGCTGGTTGCTCTGAGCTAAAACTTATCAGAAACCAATACAAGTATTTCTCAGGTTCTTTAGGGGATTCTTTCATCTAAGATTAGCTCCCAAGGAGTTAGATGTTGAGTTGACATCACTCATTTATCGCCTATCAAAAGCTATTGAATAAAGATATCTCTAGAGGCAAAATTTTCCATTGTGGTCCAGACACCTACAGAAAACAGGACTAGTGATTTTTAGAGATATTTCTTTCCCTCCGCTGAGGGAAATATTACAACATTTCTCTAATGTGTTCAAAACAACTTATTGAAAATGTCAAGACTCAGATACTCTGCATTAAAAAGTTTCTCTAGTTTTAAAGTTCTGCACAAAGGCAGATAAAAACAATTGAAAGTGACTTTTGTACATATTAGAATACATAACTTATTACAGAAACTGAGAAAAGATCGAGAGCAAAAATAATTTTGAACTCAAAAATCAAAATATCTCTTAAAAACTGTCAAAACTGTGTGTTTCATTCTGCTAGCAAATCCTCAGCCCCTTCTGTTTCCTGCATTTTCCTGCATTAAGAACAGTTTTTCGAGGGAAAACAGAACTTCACTAATATTTTCATAGAAACAGATTTTTTTCAAAATACTACTCCACCAGTTTTCACCACTCACTTATCCCTTTACACATGAACTGTCATAAAGTCATTCTGGTTCCTCAGGATTTCTGTCGTGTGTGTCCATAACAGCTAAGCAAACAAATACAAATACAGACTTCTGTTATTTATCTTACTGATCTGTTTGCGCCTCATCTGAAATCCATCTAGTTTATATATACAGCTGGCCTGTGCATATGGATGGTCTCAGTGCTATTTCCTTTTCTTTTGATCTGTGAACATACTCGTTTCAATTTAATGTAGACAAGACAGAGCCCATTCGGTATAGGAACATTCTGGTTTGTCATTGCTACAGAATTTTATAGAACTACTATATGTATATATATACACACACTATATATATACACACTACTGGCTCTCTTTTTCACAGAATCACAGAATCACACAGAATCACAGAATCACCGGGTTGGTAGAGACCCATTGGATCATTGAGTCCAACCATTCCCACCAAACACTAAACCATG
>WAAB01012023.1:0-40191 GCA_013389865.1 Piaya cayana | reverse complement strand
ATTGTACTTCCAGCAGATATCTATCCTTGATCTTTTACAGTAGTTCTGCTCTGCGACATAATAGTGGGACTGTTCCTGTTCAAGCCAATGTAGAGTTTGCCTTTTACATCAGTTGCAGCAGAAGCAGGCCTCATATGTCAGAAATGTATTTATATGTCTCAGAAACAGAAGAAGTGACAGGTCTGGAGTATGATTACATTTTCTGATTACTGTGTGGTGATTATGATGAGGATTTTTTCTGTTTACCATGTCAAGAAGTGTTTTCAGTGAGGCAGTTTTCTTGGCTCTTGAAGGAAGAGTTTGTAGAAATATTTAGTTTCCCCTTATGGAGATTTTTGCTTTGAAACAGTAGTTGGCAAGAGAAGCTAATAACTCATGGTGCCCTGAACTGGGGAAAACTGAAGTGAGTAACTTTGTTCTGTAGCTGTGAGAAAGAAATTACAGCTGGTTCTATTGCTTTCACTCTTACAGCCTGGGGTACACAATTTTCAAAAGCTCATGCAAAATTCAGTGGTTCTTGGATTGGTAGGGAAATTATTGAAGTAATTTCAGAATGGTATGAGAATGGAAACATGAAAACCTTCTGAGGACATGCTAGTCCAAAGCCAGGATTAACTGGGAGGGGGTGTTTTACTGGTATACATGTACAGTCCCTGTTTGAAACAGTTATTCAAAACAGACAGATGAAGGTCTATAATGCCTCTACAAAATAAAGTCTTGTCATTTTAGTTCTGAGCATCCTTTCTCACTTACCTGTCTTTTTATTCTGAAAACCGTGTGTCTTTGCTGGGTAACGGTTTTAGGCTATTTCCTCGCTAAAGAAGGATAATCTCTTGGTTTTTGTAGGTCCTTCTTAGCAAATAAGGACATCCTGTAGGTATCTGGAGGCACTGCCATGCAAATACTAATGACCAAAAGTGGAAAAATCCAGTGATCATACTTGAGATACTGTCAGAGCTAAATGGCCGTAGAAGAAGAAATATGTACTAACAAGGGGGAAATTACATGGCATTATGTAATAAAGTGTCAAATATCATTGGTATATAATTTCCAGAGTTTCTCTTTTAAAACATTATGGAAGTTCCCTTTCCAATTATAATTAGTTAAATTTGTTATTTGAACTTCGGTTTTTCTCACTTGTACTATAAACACCTTTTATCCGCTCAAAGTTTTCTCTTTATTTCCAGGTCACTTGATCCTGAAAAATGCACCTTCATGCTCTGTTTTTAATTTTTTTTGTTTGTTTGGTTTTTGGTTTTTTGGGGGTTTTTTTTGTTTGTTTTTGTTTTTGTTTTTAGTTTGTACATGGTTTACTGAGTTTCCAGATATGCAGGCATGCAGGCCCAACTTTTGAGTATATAAACTTTTTACTTTTTTACTTTACAAAGTAGAAGTTCTAGCCGTATTGTAATTAGATGTATAACAAGCATCTAACAATATTTAGTAAGGGATTTGATAAGCTATTCTAGAAAAAATGAGTAATTGATTATCAGAACAGGTACAGGATGAATCATGAGGTCTATCTAGAGAACTCTATACAAAATAATCCATGATCATCATGTTTTATAGTGGACAGGAGAGCACCCATGAGATATATTCATATTTTATATACTCATAGCTCTCTTCCAGAATGCAGGTGGGATCTGATTCAAACACTGAAGAGCTGGAAACTTGAGTAACAATTTCTGCTTCTTGTTCTTAACTCAGCTGAAAGATTTTCTGAGTAACAGCTCCCTTTACTGAAGAAGAAATTGGCTGAGCACCATAGCTCACCATTTTTACTGGACTGAGACAACATGCTTTCTTTTATTTTTGCAATAGTCATAAAAACACATGTGACAGAAGAGTCACAAATTAAGACAGTAATTAGAAACTAAATATAAAATATTCATTAGCAGGTTTCTCCTTTTATAAAAGTTTGACATGCGTGTGACAGATTTCAGTTGCGTTGCTCTGGATGCATTGGTGTCACAGTTCCAGCTGTCGTATGAGGCAAAACGCAATGGAATGCATAAGTACCATTTGGGCTATAACTCTGAGGTGAAGTGTGATGAGATGAAGGTAGAGCGTTAGATGAATATGCCAATGGTCTTGCTTTGGTTGCTTTTTGTCATCATTATCCTAAAATTACCTGAAAAACAACATTTTTGAGGTGAATAGTGTTAATGTATTTTACAGGGTGATTGATTTAGCAGAATATACTGCAGTACAATCTGACTCACAACAGCAGAAACTGAAACCAGAGAAGGACATTTCATTTCCAGCAGACAAGACCAGTGATTTCCAAGACTTCCTGAGTTCCTGTACATTGATTTTGTAACATTTTGTTGATTTGACTGTGGGTTATGGTTTGCAATAGCAAAATAAATCAGTCTTGTACTGGCAAAATCATTAAGTGATAACTTTTGTTCCCACTGAAGACTTTGCCAAATGCCATCTTGATGCTAATGGGAGCATTAGTGAAGGATGTATCTCTAATTTGAAGCATTTAAATTAGGAACAAAGACCTGACAGAGTATTCTTTAAAGTAAAGACCTTCTAACAATGAATACTCATTTCCATTTCTCTCCCATTGTCATCAGCTCTGTTGGTGGGAGGGGATTACATACTGACTCCAGTACCCAAGGCCAGCCACAAGCATCTTTCTCCTGGCTCTGAAGACCACAGATTGTGTGCTTTTGGGCTGTATGGTACCTCATTGTTTACAGCTGGAGGTTAATACTACAGAGGAAAATAGTTGTGGTTAATTTTCTGAGAAAAGAATAGAGGGTTTTCAAAGACTGAAGGCTTCTGCAAATGCTGGCTGATTGAGTCAGAAATCAGCTGCTTGGGCTTGCTGGTGTACCTGTTGCCTGTTTTTAATCCTGTGATATGCAGTGAATTAGCTTAGAGGAGAGGTATAGACCCCACAAATAAAAATAATACTTCTGCCCTCATTTTTATATCAGTGTGTAAAATATCCTCACCTTTCTTTGTCCTGTCATGTTTCTCCATATTTTTATTTCTTTCCTGCAATCCAGTTTCTTTATGCGTCTTTACATGCATCCTGCTTGTAAAAAACTCATCAGGCTTATGAGGTAGGAAAATGGTAATGCCTTCTAGAAGTACTGTAATTTCTTCTGCTGTAATGGATAGCTGAATTCAAAACAATGAGAAATGTAAGGATATTGAAGCCAGCTTTGTGTACTGATCAAGTAAATCATGAAGTTGGGAGTTTCTAAGGAGCATAAAGGACTCCTTCAAAAATTGAGGCATTACTTCCTAATATAAGTTGGTTCAAAAGAACCAAACAAAAAATCCCCAGTAAATCAAAACTCAGCCTTTACAGGGCGTGCCCTTGGAAGATGTTATGCTAATTTTTTAGTTAATTTCTTTTTTTTGTCTTAAAATTCAGCTGTTCTTTTTTGACACATTTAGAAGCATCCTGTTCTGAGAAGACTGGCAGCAGGGGGAGCAGAGGAGTGGGGTGGGGAGGGGAGGAGAAGGGAAGGGAACAATTCCTTACTCCTATGGCTTGAGAGATAAAACCATGTCTCCTTCCTTGGAGAATGCTCACAGGGCACCCTGATTGGACAGGGAAGGAAGGGATTGAAGATTGCTTTGCTCTTTGTGGTCCAAGTGACTAGCTTTGAAAAAAAAAGCAGAAAAGTTGAGTGTATTTTGACACCAAAAGAAGGCTTTTTTTGTGGATGGAGTCTGTTTTCCTTACTGCTTTTAGATGCCTAATATGGAAAAGAGGTTAGAAACATTCTGGTACCGAGCGTTTGATACCTGATGTCTTACTGTCATTCCTGTGGGTGACTCTGGAGATGTGGGGCTTCCAGACTTCTCCAGGGCTCTACCCCTTTTGTCCTCTTCCTTCCACTAAACTGCTTTGAAAACTCTCAATATAGTTCCTGTCTAAAGATCAGAATACTTTTGTTGTCTTTTTATTTGGATAGTAAGAACAAAATCCCTGACTGAAGGAGTTAATAGTATTGCCTAGATGTAAATGAAAATCAGAGCAAAAAGTCACCAGCACCAAAATCAAGTAAATATGTATATTTCTTGAATATTCTGCCAATGCACTGAATTAATCTGCTAAAAAGCTTTGCATTATGGATGGCAAGCTGAATGAGATGCGAGAACACCTAGAAGCTTCAGATGAGGAGAATATTGTTTGGGTTTTTTGTGGATTGTCACTTTGCCCTGAGAGAAAGGTCTGTTTCTTTTTTTCTGTGATAACTAACCTTAGGACTCTGCAGAGAACCATATGATGATGAGTTATGGCACCTGAGAGCTAAGTGCTTCTGCCCTCTTGATCTCTCTTATGAGGAACTAGACTTCAGTTCTTGAGGAAGAAAAGAAGAATGAGAAAGGCCAATCTCTCAGGAATACTGTCAGGGTATTAGAGCAAACAATGCCTCTGTCCATTCACTGATGACACAAACTGGTTCATCCACATCAAAAAGGATATGAAAGAGAAAACCAGAGCTTTTAGTTTGTATATCTTTATTGAATAAACCCTGTATTCTAGGCCTTGCGGCTATTTGAGTGATTCAGACATAATTATAGAGGCCTCGTGAAATTCACTTTACTTTTTCCTTTTAATAGGCAAAATGGTTATGGTTTGAGACTGCCTGGTACTGTACTTTAAATTGTGCATTTAAGTAGAATAGAAGAAAAAGGAGCGTGAAAGCAAGCTGATTTGTGTATTCTGTATGCCTCTACAGAGATGAGGGAGATGATGTGTGATTCCCATTTTAAATTGATTCTGACTTTTCTTCCAGGTTCCAGGTGACTCTGAAAGAAACTTCCACAGAACTCATTCTTTTAAACACTCTGGCTGGCATTTAGTTCAGATGGGAGTTGAGTCTGGCCTGGAATATTCTGCTGTCCATCCCCCATCCTACCCTCTACTCATTTTGGTCTACATAGACTGCCTTGGTTAAAGCTCTGGTTTCCATTCTTGCTGTTCCTGGCATTGTTGGGGCTGACAGAGAGCTGTCTTTTCTTATATTCTTTGCTCTGGAATGCCTGTTAATGATATACCTTTATTTAAAAGCAAAAGCTAGGTAGCTGTAGCCAATTTAAGATCACATCTCCACTGAAAAGGTAGTGTTAGGTGAGAAAAACATAGATAGTGTACTGCTCTGGTCTGTCTTTCTGAAAGAAGAGTCTGCTTGGTCTGAAAACTGTTTGGAGTAAATATTTCTATTACTGAGACATAATCAACATTGTAAATTGAAATAGCAGAAATAGAGAGGGTACTAGTTGTTTGCCTCAGGGAGTTAATAGATGGGTTAGTAGGATGGGCACCAAGTAACTGTAATTGAGAATACTGACATCTCTAAAACCACGCACCATCTTTGCCGTTTGAATTCAGAATGTATAAAATTAGAGGAAATAAGAGAAGTTTTGAGATTGTCCTGAGATAACACCAGCTATCTCATCTCATCTCTTGCAAATATTTCCTAACTATTTCAACTATTCTGATGAAAGAAACACTGCAAATTATCTGGAAATTTAGTCCTGCATTTCACTTTTTATAGTCTCAAAGTTTTTCTCATTTCTTGCAGCAACTCAAGCGCGTTTTTCCTTATCCTGTCTACCACAGATAAGCAGTATACTCTTTACAATAACTTATGTTTTTAAGACTTCTCTTCTGCTCTGAAACAACCTCAATTCTTTCCTCATAGATCATGCTTTTAAAACCTCAAATAATTTTTGTTTGTCTCTCTGGGAACATCTTTACCTCATCCATCTTGTGAAGCAGTTTCTGAAATTTGATCCACTGTTTCCAGCTGAGTAATTATTTATGTCCCATTTTACAGGTTTTCTTCTATCTTTAATGCAAATGTCCAGTTATGTATGAGAGTAACTGTTTTTTGACAGAATGATTTGCCTTTACAGTGGTCTTGTCCTGGTCTTCAGTAGTTAGGCACCTTATTTTCTCCTTAAATGTGAACCATCATTAGTTATTGCTCCACATATCTGGTAAGTGAATGCTTTTGGAATTATACTTCTAATACTCAGGTTTTGCTGGTGTTGAATTCTGTAGCATGATGTAGAATGAAAAAAAAACCAAAACCCACCATGTTTCTCCTTTTTTATTTTCATCTACCTGTATTCTGTAATGATATGGGCAATGCAGCTATTCCCTGGAAAACTTTTCTATACCATTCTGTACTTTTCTGTACTTCTTGCAAGCCTTCTCATGTCCACAGAACGCTCTCCTGTTCTTGTCAGGATCTCAACACATTTTAAGAGTTCTCTTTAAGTATTTTTATTTTTCTTTTGGTTTATATTCATCCTCATAGAATATAACACATACTGGAATTCTGGTGTTAGCTGTGAGCACAGTCACCATACTTTGAATTGGTTTTTTGTTATGTAGGTTTATATATATTTAATCCTCTTCTGTCTCTTTTCCAGCATTCTCCCTTTAAATGAATAGGTGATCATTATGAACCTTCTAAATTTTTTATTAGATCTTAGAGACTAGAGAACTGTGTATTTCAATTATTAAAACCCCAAATTTGTCACTTGACTTCTAGAACAACAACTGTAAAGGAGGTGTTACCCAAGGAATAATATGTACACTAAAATACAAGGCCAAGTACTTTTAATTTTTAATAATCCTAGTCTGGATTGGACCTTATCCGTCCATAGTTGGAGAGGACTCAAGTTGAACAGATTTGCCCGTGTCCATGGTTGAGGATCTGATTACTTTTTGACCCTAAGCCTTGCTTTGAAATCTCAAGGTACAAATACACAAGGGGACATGGCTGTGACTGAGGTAGGGATGGGTGTGATTCCCCACTATGCAGCATCCTTGTAAATATTCCATCTGTAGTATTGTAGTGCAATTTCTTACGCACTTGCTAGAAGTTGCTTTAGATATACAAGAAGGAAGTGTGGATAGCAAAGAGCTGTAGAGAACCCTTAGATCTATATGGCTGTAATACGCTGAATGTAGAAGCTGGTCAAAGGACTACAATTTCTTTTAGTACTGAGTAGACATTTCTGATGAAGTTAAGAAAAAGAATTTCTGATAAAGTAGTCTGGTTATTTTCTTTATGTAAGAGAATTCAGTGATTTAACACAGAGTTATTCTGTATATCTACTGATTTTTTTTAATCTAAGTTTAAAAATGTGTATGGTTGGTTCTCAAATATATTCTGTTTCCCAAATAACTCAATTTCTACAGAACATGACAGTTATTTTACTTTTGTGCTTGTACTTACTGACTTCAGGTAGCTTCTGATAAACCTAACATTTTCTTTACATTTCTCCTGTGATACATAGCTTTAACAGAATCTTTACTGTCTTATATGTCTTATGTTCTTTACAATTGAGATGCATAAAGAGATTTCTTGAAGCTTCTGTTTGGGACGAGAATTAGAGGCCACTTCTAGATGTGTTGGCACAAAGAGAGGAGGACCTGTCAGGCTGCCCCCCACTTCTTTTTCCTGCTTGGAGTGGATGACAGTTGAGGCAAGTGCTCTTGTCAAATGATGCACTTTTACATATTAGCATGAAAACTTCTCCTAATTTTAGGGTTTATGTTACATATTGTGAGCTGGATAGTGGCTTGGCTTTTTTTTTAAGACATGTATTGCTCTTGTCTTCTGATTTCATTAGAAATCTCTATGACTAAAATTTCCATTGGTCCTTTTGTTCAGACACATGAATTTACCAGTCATTGAGATATAGCTTACTCATATTATAAATTTTGACTTATTAAAGTTCATGTTGGCACAGAAACACTTTTGCTTTAAAAATTATTTTTATTTCCTTTGGGGCAACTGACTTCTCTGTATTTTTCATCATGCCTCTTATTTAATTTTATATTAATTTTATTGGTGGGTACAGTAGTCTACTGTACACAACTATTGCACCAATATAAAATGTATTGGCTTAGTATTTCTTTCTGCCTAATTCATGAGTCTATGTGTATTAAAAATCAGTTCAAAATATTAGAATGTTGCTTTTAAGAAAGGCTCACAAATCCAACTTGTACCCTAAGATGAAGCCTCATATATTGGTTAACAGCCAAATTAATGGACTATTCATCTGCAGTTTCATGGAGCTGTGTCTTACAGCCTAATTAAAGGAAAAATCAGGACAACCAGAGTTGTCTTTTGTGAGTTAAAAGTCCTCTTTTATGTGCTGTGGAGGTGTCAGCAGTATTATAAGCAATAATTAGACATTTTACAACATCCTGGTACCAGGAAGCCAGTGGTATTGTATTTAGTTTAAGGATTATTAACTGTCTTTAGCACATTTGGGTAAGAGTTTTAAGGATTCCTTCAGTGCTTACCTGCTGTTTCAGAAGGAAGTACTTTATTGTCTCGTAAGAAGAACTTTGGCTTTTTGAAGAATTAATTGCTTGTCTGTAATGGCAACATTCCACTTCTGAAAGCCACTAAAAAGAACTAACAAACTTTTCTAACCATAGTGGATTCCATTTATTAATATCCACTTACAAATTTCAACCACACAACAGAAATTGAAACTCACCCATTGTCTGTAGATGTCATTTCATATCAGTTTACTCTATGAAAAATGTTTAAGAAATTATATTACTCATCTGCCCTCCACCATCTTACATCCAGATAACCCTTTGCTGTCCTTAACAAATGATATATCAGAAAGATTGGTCCAATGCTCATGGTTTTTCCCAATAAAATTAGATTATCCCATTCATGCATAGAAGATGCTACATTTCATTTAAGATCTCACAGTTTACAAGCCAAACACACATTTAGATTGTATGGTAGGAAAGCTGGGAACAAACTTGACTTCATGCTTTATTTTTTAATGCTAACATTATTGTCACTCAGAACTTACTTATCATAATCTTGCTTGATGCTTCTTTTTTTTTCTACAATATTCTACCTTTTTTTATGTGCATTCACATCTTGAGTGTGAAAATCCTTGAGTTTTTTTCTTATTAATACTTTAAATGCCTAACTAAAAAAGGAAAATTCCCCCAAAACAAAAAATATGCATTTATTCACTTTGCCTCAATATTTAATTATAATAAAATTGTGACAAAATTTATATTAAATGTAGTTCCTATTGTGCTTGTAATAAAAATAAGCATTGCTCTTCATAAACAAAATTTGTATTTAGAATATAGATCTATTTTAAGTTTTTAGCATTTGTGAGTAGATCTTTAGATGAGGTGTTATGAAGATTTTAATCAGTGTCAGCTCTAAAGAGACATTTCAAAAATTTCATTTAGTATGTGAAGTTGCTGCAAAACTCTTTCTTGTGAGTAACTGTCTAAACTGAAGCGAAAAGAGAAAGTTCTGTCTGACTAGTGTGAGAGGAATGAATGTTTAATAGACTAACAACTACTTTAAAAAAAATCCACATCTGACACTAAATTTTCAATGTGGTGTTTAGGGATTTAACCATGCAGTGTGCATTAGTGTTAATGGGAAATTGCCCAGTCAAATCTCCACACACTACATTGCAAATGTACTCATTTTTGTTTAAAGCTGGCCTGTTAACACTCATTATGGAACTGAAGGGAAGGATGGCATAAAAAGAAATATGGTACCTGAACATCTATTGCACAGAAATATCACCCCCTGTTCCCCATCCAGCATGTTTTGGGGGATTTAGAAAAAATTTTTCTTCTACAGAAATTCTGCCAGGATAAACTGTATCAGGATCTTGGGTATGTAAAGAGCTTTTTTGCAGATGGAAAATTAACTGGATTTCTTGGGGGCCTAATTGAATTCCTGTTAGCATGGAACTTGTGGATGGGTTTTAAATACAATAATATTTTCCTTTTATTTTTCCTTTATTTTCCTTCCTTCCTTCCTTCCTTCCTTCCTTCCTTCTTTCTTTCTTTTTTTATTTTCTTTTTTCTTTTTTTATTTTTTTTTTTATNCTCGCATCTCCTCTCATCTCCTGTCCTCACATCTCATCTCCTCTCTTCGCATCTCCTCGCACCTCCTCCCCTCTCCTCTACTCCCCTCTCCTCGCACCTCTTCTCCTCTTTTCGCCTCTCCTCCCCTCTCCTCCCCTCTCCTCTCCTCTCCTCTCCTCTCCTCTCCTCTCCTCTCCTCTCCTCTCCTCTCCTCTCCTCTCTCCCCGTTTCTCTTTCTCCCCCTTCCCTCTTCCCTTTCTTCTTTTTAAATTGCTTTCATGCCAACCCCACCTATCTTTATGCTAATTCTGGATATCATTGAGCTCCAGTAGAGCTGGAGGTGAGTGAGGGTCATGTAGAGGAGAAAGTCACATGATTTTGCTGATAGCATTTTTTTTTAATTACAAAATAATTGTTTGGCAAAACTAGTCTTGTGCTGAGGACATGTAAGTTTAAATAGAGGATGGCCAGCAGCTTAATGGAAGTGATTCTGCACCTCTATTCCTCTCTTGTAAGACCCTACTTGGAGTACTGTGTCCAGTTCTGGAACTGTCAATGTAAGAAGGATATGGAATAGATGGAATGGGTCTAGAGGAAGGCTACAGAGATGATCTGAGGGTTGGAGCACTTTCTGTATGAGGACAGTCTGAGAGAGTTGGGCTTGTTTAGCCTGGAGAAGAGAAGGCTCCAAGGAGGTCTTCTAGTGACCTTCCAGTACCTGAAAGAGGCCTACAGGAAAACCGGGGAGGGACCATTTACAAAAACTTGTAGTGGTAGGTCTAGGAGTAATGAGTAGAAATGGGAGAGGGGCAGATTTAGACTAGACTTTAAGAAGAATTTCTTCACCATGAGAGTGCTGAGGCATTGGAACACGTTGCCAAGGGAACTTGTGGATCCCCCATCCCTGGAGGTGTTCAAGGCCAGGTTGCATGCAGCCTTGGGCAGCTTGATCCAGTGGGATGTCCCTGCCCATGGTGGGGTGTGTGTGTGTTGGAACTAGATGAACTTTAAGGTCCTTTCCAACCCTAAATATTCTATGATTCTATAGTTTTTTTCTCTACCTGCTGCTCTGTTTTTTCAGTAATCTTCCATGGACAGTCATATCTAGACTCAAGGTCTGATTTCTTCACATTTATTTATTTATAATAGAAGAATTTTAAATAGGAAATTTTAAAAGGTGGTCACCTCAACACAGTTGTCATCCTGGCAATGACGACAGAGAATCTGGAATGTAGGCAAGTGGCCCAAAGCAGAAACTTGAAGCTGCTATGTCATACCCTGACTCAATGTCCAATCCATCTCACTGAAGAAAAGGACTTCATGCATTTGAAAAAAATGGGAAAGATCTTTTTTTTGTTCCAGATGAGTTACCAACATTTTTGAAAAGTCAAATTTACTCATGGTAGGAAAACTTCTTACAAAAGACTGTGGAGAACTAAGAACTGGGGCTAGAGAAAAATGAGGAATAAAGGTGCAAGATACAACAGTGTTTTTCAGAAGATCTTAGTTACAGTCTCCATCTGGGACTTATGATTTTGTTTGAGTTGTTGTGCTTTACTTTGTTTCGATATTCTGGATCTTTCCTCTTTAGGAAAAAAATGAAATTAGGTGGAGGGCTTGCCTTGCACTGATTCAGCAGAAAGGCATAATTGCAGTTATTCCTTCTCTCGTTGTTGAAATGTATGAAATACATAGCTACGATACACGCCTACTTGGGTTGTTACATTTCCCTTTGAGGGTTATGTTTCTTGGAACACAATTTCTTAAGGCTTCTACCACCTTTCTGAGAACTTGTGCAATGAAAACTGAACCCAGGTTTATCCCTCATTGTTTGGGGAGCTAACAGAGTATTTTGTATCTTTAATGATGCTACAGTCCTGTGTTCAAAATTCCTTTTTATTTTTATAGTTTACAATGAGCATTTTATTTTTACAGTTTACAATGAGTGTTTTATTTTTACTGGCACAGACTGTGTGCTGTAGTTTTTCATAACTGAAATGTCTTAAAATTGGCATGCAGATAAATAACACTTGCTCAAGGTGCCTATTAGTTATTCCTACAACTAGTGGAAAAAAAGCCACAGATCATTCTAAGGAGTTATTAGGGACATTGCTATAGGAATGCAATCAATTCTTTGCTCTGTATGATTAGGTAAAGGTAGCAAAGCTAGCTTGAAATACTTTTAAGAATCCTTTAGAGAAGAATAAAACTAGATTTGAAAGACTTACCACAAAAGTGCAGTTGATCCACTAATGTGGCTGAGGCTCTGGTCTGCAGTACTAAATTTTGCCTCTTTAAATAATTTTTCAAAGTATTTTGCAAGTTACGTGGATGAGTTGCAAGAAGCTCTTATAATATTTTATCCTTTCTGTATTTTTCTCTGCAATGGATTCAGTGATGAACTATCCCCATCGAGCAAATATTTATTTAATACTCTTCCCTGCACCTTTCCTACTTCATGCTACAGTATATATCCCCCTCAAAACCATGATTACTCTCTTTCTTCACATCATTTCAGGTTCTTTAGTTTCCATGCTTTGTCCCACGACTATCTCCTGTTGTGGCTGCAGCACACAGCACTGCCTTTCTGCTGCCTAGTCATAAATCTGCTCGTTTGCAGCCAAGGTAGTGCATGTTCAGTGCAGGTTCCCGCTTTAATAGCTTTACAGAGAGTTTCTTACAGCTACACCACTAGCAGTAGTTGTTCAGTGCCTCTTGTCATGAAGTATTTTTGCTTTACTTGTTTGTCATCCATCACCTTAGCTCTGCTCCTCTCGCCCTAGGTTCTTGTGGCCACCACTGGTACCTTGGTGTTGCATTCTTTGCTTTTCTAATTCCCTCCTCCAAATCCCACTCCCCCTAACTTCGTTCTGTCTTCTGCCAAGAACTTTTCATACTTTCCTACTTAACTTAGTATACTCTGCTCTTCTTATATGGCGTGTTGCTCTCTAAAAGAACCCCTGGCTAAGGTACAAGCTACTGACTGGGATCTCCATGTATGTACAATGTGGGCCAGGTGATGCTGAGCTACCAAAAAGGAAAGACTCAAAGAGCCTTTGGCAAACCAGAAGGCTCCCCTTTTTTTTTTTTTTTTTTTTAAATTCTGCAGGACATCTATTTGATGCCAATAACAGACAGTTCCTCCTCCTGGCTTGTATCCAAAATAGTGTGACCATCAGGACTAGGGATTGTCCTCCCAGACCTGGCTTAGGGAGGCCAAATCTCAAATTCTGTGTTCGGTTTTGGGTCCCTCACTACAAGAAAGGTATCAAGGTGCTGGAGTGCTTCCAGAGAAGTACAATGGAACTAGGGAAGGGTCTGGAGCATGGGGGTTTTGGGGAGTGGCTGAGGCAACTTGGAGTCTTTCATCTGGAGAAAGGGAGGTTGAAAGGAGACCTCATCACTCTCTACAGCTACCTGAAAGAAGACTGTAGTGAGGTGAGTGTTGGTCTCCTCTCTCAAGTAACAAACAAGAGGACTAGAAGAAACCCAAGGGAAGTTTAGACTTGATATCATGGAAAATTCCTTCAGTGGAAGGGTTGTCAAGCATTGGAACAGGCCGCCCAGGGAAGTGGTTGAGTTATCATCCCTGGAGATATTTAAAAGATTTGTAGATGTGGCATTTAGGGACATGGTTTAGTGGTGGAGTTGGCAGTGCTGATTTTACGATTGGACTTGGTATTCTTAAAGGTCTTGTCCAACCTAAATGATACTAAAAACATCTTATGCAATGGTAGATATGAACCTAGTCATTCCACAGGCTTTCTTGTCAAGAGGTGAACTCCCTACCATTGTCGCACTGCAGCTACAATGATTTGCTGAAAATAGAAGGTCTGAATGCTCAAAGTTGGAGGCAGGGTGACAAGCTTGGCACAGGTCAGTGAGCTGGACAGAATGTGTTTACAGAATACTGGAAACAGCTTAAAGCTGCCAAGAGGGTATAAACTATAAACTAACAGCTACAAACACCAATATCTGGTTAAAAGAACCCAAACCTCTAAATGTTGAGGCTTGATAATTAAGATGAGTAAGGCAGTTAGTCACTTCTTATCCCACATGATCTTGATGCATCACCTCTTTGTCTTAACCACACGCAGCCTGTAGGAGCACTATATTTCCTTGTGTATTCTGTTATTGCCAATGCAAATGTAATGTTGAATCCTCTTGAATTGTTATCTTGTGCTAAAGGTGTCATAGACTTTAGCAGCTGCTTTGTTTGACCCTTCTAATGAATGCTTGAAATTCTGTGAGGACACAAGAAAGTAACTGTGTACTCAGAGAGGTGGAATGCTCTGCATCTATGAAAGTGTAGGGGTGAGGGTCCTTGGTGTGTATGTCTGTAATGCTGTTCAAGCAGAACAGCAGTCTTCTCATTCAATGGATGGATAATTGCAATAACAGCTCAGGGAAATCCCTCCCCCTGCTCCATGTCAGCACTCAGCTTCTTTGTTTAAATAATACATATTTCACATTTCAATTGCAGAAAACAGGCAACTGAGAAGGGTTGTATTTCTACCAAATTTGTGTTCTTATCTCCTGGTGGGTTTCAGATTTCCATAGCCAGAGCACAACTTCTTATTACCTCACAGCTCTGAATTGCATTTTTTTCTTTTTTTTTTTTACTGTTAATTTGACAGCCCATTGGAATATTATTTGAAAATATCCAGTCATTTTTAATAAAATAGATTTGGTCATAAATACTATGGGGATACTTGGCACAATATATCCTGCTTTTAGAAGACAAATCTGCATTTTTACAGGAGCAGCTAGTATGGAGAATAATTTAGGTTCAACAAAATCTTGGGAGAAATCCAGTTGCTACAGTGAAGGTACTTTAGTAATGTACTTAAATCAATACCATTTATCTTTAACTTTCTAAGCACAATTAGTTTACAGACCTTCAGAAGAAACAGCAGCAAATGGTAAGCAGTGCAAAGTCGGCTGTTTTCTGTCTTTTTCTGTCTTTCTTATTAGCTCCAGTAAGAATACTGCACATTAATTTCTTGTTCACTAAAAGTCTAGCAGACCTTTTTGTATTGTTAGCTTTAAAATTTGCCACATAACACTTCTTTCTCCCCTCTCTTTCACCAACCATATATAACATCCTATGTGTTCTCCTCCACTGTATTTAACCCTTTGATTTCCTTTTTCTTCTTAACTTGTCATTCAGCACTCCCAGCATCATAGCAGACCCACACTGTGGAAGCAACTGTTTCCAAATAGTGGGTCAAGCCAGGTTTGATAGAAAGTGTGACTTCAAAATCAAGACTTAGAAAGCAATTTCAGGGATCAAAAGACAAAAAGAGATAAAACCACAGCACAACAACATGTGTATTTTTCTTCCTCTAAATACGATTTCAAAGCCTCTTGTCATAATAAACCAGTACCATTAGGAATTGGGATTGTATGTTGATAAGAATATTATCTTCTTTCAATGGTAGCTAGTTCGTATTGTCATTTTGGTCTACTCTAATGTAATTTACTTCAGCAGGGTTATTTTATACTTGTGATGGCACAATGCTGCAATAGCAGTCCCAGATTTCCAAGCAAAATAACCAATGTGGGTACGTGAAACTCAAAATCTGTCCTTCTCTATTTTCAAATATACTGACCAGACAGAATTCTAAGGAAGAGAGTTCTTATTAGTGTGTCATTTATCTACTCTTTCCTGTACCATTTTCTCTTACCTGTAGCCTGAAAAGTCATTATTACTTATTGTTTTTATTACAGTAGCACCAACAGGCCCTTACTGATCTTACATGTCACAGAATGCAAGAGGTGGTGGCCCAAAGCATGACAATATAAATTGACAAGACAGAAAAACGGAGAATAAAAAGTTAACTAGTTCAAAGACATGCAGTTTACTCAGTGGTGTAGCAGGGAGAGGACTGCAATTTATTTACCAAGCACCACTGCCTGTTACATGCTATGCCTTGGAAACCTCCTTCTCTTCTCATTTTGAAAAATCTTCACTGTGCACTTAAGCAGGGTAGGGATCTTCAGTATGCCACTTTGCTGTTGCCAAACCCAGTAGTGGGAAAGTGTGCTGAAGTGCATTTAATGAGTGTAATTCATTTCAGTAGTAAAACACAATTCTTCATTATTTTATATAGCCTAAACTTTATATGGAAGGAATGAAAGTCATGAGTAGAGCTGGATGGAATCTGCCAGGATTTTTTTTTACAGTCAGAAAAACACTTAGATTACTAAAGAAGACATCATACCCCATGTAGTACTGTTATTTAAGTTGTGCTAAAATCTACAATGCATGAGGTTTATTTTGCTCCCTTCAAAGCAAATAGAACCTATGGAAAAGCGGATTTTATTCCCCTAAACTCACTTGCCAGAAACTGTCTGCATTGCAGTTGGGTGAGAGTGCTCAGTGTCCATTACTGCATACACATGCATCTCATTCTTTCATATTGTCCTTGACAAACCACTTTCAATTTGAAAACAATAAAAAATGTGTTTAATCATCTGACTTTTGTAGACGGTGTTCCTTTTTCAGCTTATAGAAGAGCAAAGCCTCAGTACTGTTGCTGGTAGACATGCCACACGGTAATAAACTCAGGAACTGAACAGGAGCTGATATTAGAATCCTGGAGAACTTGTCTGAGCAGCTACATTGTCTCCTTGATCACTTGTCATTCTAGGAAAACATTAACAGTTTGTATTGGGTGATGATTTAGCAACATAAGATCTCAGAGAGCAGTGATTCCCATTATCAGACCAGAAGACCTCCCACTGATGCCCCTGCATAGCACTCTCCAAGTATTTGATGTCCAGCATTGTTTTTATGATGTTGTTCCAAGCAATTAGCTTTCCTGGGTTGAAGAATGGCCACTGGGGATATATGGTTTATGCTGTCATAAACTTGCTGAAACTTCATTGCAAAGCAACATAATTGTGAGCAGTTCAGCTGGACTGAGGCTGTCTGCAGACAGCATGGCACAGTAAACACTAAAGGCTTATTTGGATCATTCATGAAGGTTAATTCAAGGGAAACCATCTTTGCAGCAGCCTTTATGGAAATTTGTCAGAAGTAAGAATTCAGAATAAGTTAAAACTGTCGTTTTGTAAGTGCTGTAAACAGAGAACAGTGTATAAGGAGTATCTAGGGAGAGCTTCAATCATGGCCAACCTGCGTAGCCAGTGATGAGAAGAAACCACTAATTGTCTAGGTAGGATAGGTCAGTTCCCACATTACCACAGAACATTGCCAAGGTTGAACATGAGACATTCACATTAGCAGCCATATTGCAATATGTCCCAAAAGCTTCACTGGCATCCTATCTTTCAGTCAAATTAATTTAATCTTCCTGGAAAGCCAACACTTTCAAGCTGGCAGCTGGTGCAGTCACTTTGTGTGCTGGGAAGTTGACTGAATCTTATTTTTAAAAGATAGTGAAATAATGACAGCTCTTAATTTCCTATTTTGTACGCTGACCTTTGTACTTGCTATGATCTTGGATCATGCAGTCACCCCAGGGATATGGAAGATTGTCAACTACTTGATTTTAAACATTCTGATTTCTTTCACATGCAAGGATAGGCGTTGGAAAAAGATCTGTTGTCAATTTTTGGTAAATGTAGGAGGGCTTTGATGTAATCTTTTAAATATTTATGTGCTCGTGTAATCAATACAAACATGTCTTGGCCATGTTTTTTTTCCCTTGGGGGTGCTTACTATTACTTATCCTTTTTCCATTGATGCTTCTGCTATTTGCTTTTTCTCTTGTTTAGCTGCTGATATTACTTTCTTAAATGACATGACGTTGTTGTGTTGCCTCCTCTTTGACACGCAACAGCTTTTTAAGTAACAAATTATATGTTGTTACCATTGCACCAAAGATATTTCTGGCAATTTCAGGTGTTTTGTGTCAGAGCTTTTAAAGGGTTCACCCCTGGAAAACTTCAGTCTCTAGCAAATGTACTTTTGAGAGGAATAAGATGCCTGACAGACTGACACTGGTATTACACAGTCCTGCTTTTTTTAGGAGTCATGTTGAATGGTAACACTGTCTCTTGAGCTTTTGACCTCAACAGTCAAATGTGGGTTTACTTTTGACTTATTTTCCAGGCTTCTCTAAACTACCTGGTTTAGTCAGCATTCTCCTTACCAATACCAACATTACAGATCAAGCATTGTGATCTTTGCATACACAGATCTGACAGCAGTGCCACGGTTTCTTCCCAGGGCCCACGGCACAGTCCCACCATGCAGCTATGTAACACTTGCACTGCTTTATATTTCAATGGAAAATAGGAATTGAGGAGGGTGAGCTGATCCAATTTCCGCGACAAAAGCTGATCTCCTCTGACAGTAAAGATGTGTTTTCTGCAATGTCTCTCTGCAAACTGCTTTTGTGGAGGAAATAGGAATTGATTTGAAAGAATCCCTGGCATTGTAATGCTATCAAAGTGAAAATGCTTATTATCAATTTGCCATTCATCCTGAAAGTCCTTAAACCAGTTAGAATTATTTTAATTCAGTACAATCATTGTTTCCAAATTATGGACATATAATCTTGTTTCAGTAACTTACCAGAGACTTTCTTTTAATTTTCATATACTGTTCTGTATATTCTTTTCTCAAAGTGATTTAATATTGAAAAAAATCAGAAGCTACAAATATTGTTTTTGTTTAGAGAATAAATAAATGCAAAAGTTCACTTGAAGTACCACATCTCTGTCTTTTAAGTAACATGAAAAGGGCCATCTCAGAGTTGGAGAAAGAGTAGTCTTTCCATCCACTCAAAGCTCTTCAAGTTTCCATTTGTAGTGGGTTTACACCAAGAAACCCAATTCTCCTCTAGGAACTGAACTGAAACCTGCAAGTCAAGGAATGTAAGTCATCGAATGGTGAAATAACAGCCTCATCACCTTCTTTTTGTTCAGAGTGCAGTTCAAGCAACATCTTTCTTTTTAAATTAATATTATATTGTTCTGACTTTATCTTGATGAACAATATTTTTTTCCTCCTTTTATTTTTTCTCCTGTCTTGCCATGTTAGAGGCAGATTTATAAGACTTATTGCATTGGCAATGAGGTATGATAAATTCCACGTTTTGCATTCAGTCCAGACTTGAATGTAAGTAAAAATACTTTTGTTTTAAATTAGAAAGGTTGGTATTCTCCCCCTGCCTTTTGGCTCTGTGGACCCCATCTAGTTTGCCACACACGAGGAAAACTGTAATGGGAGATGAAGATTAATGATGCAATTATTTCTGGGGGATGAATTAAAAATGATATTCTCTTTTTATATGCCAGTGGGTGCTTACTTGGGATTTTGGTTTGTCGTCTTATGACACAGCAGACTTCCCCACTTATTTCCATTAAAGTAATTATTACTTATTACCTTATTATGTGTTTTGATTCCTTTTGTTGTGGTTTGGGTTTTTTGTTCACTCTGAGTAAATGAAGTAAGCTAGCCTTGCTCTCAGATACATCTGATGTATTTAGCAGGGGCAGAGAATGTTGCCAATAACGTACATTAAAGGCAAAGTAAGCTTATAGATAATAAACCCTGCTTTTCTTTTCAAGATTTGAGTTAAACCTTTATAGCTCCAAATACTGCCTTTTCTCAGTCTACGACACATGCCTGGCAAAACTCTCCAGAACAATGTATCTCTAGTTACAAAGCCTAGATCTCATGAAAGAAGTGTGTAATAAAACAGAATCCATCCCAATAGTTCTGTTTCAGAAACCTGTAGATTGGCTTTAAACAAGTTACAGCTTTGGACAAGGAGAATATTTTAGGACACCTGCCATCTGCTATGTCCTGCCATGAAAAACTTACAAGACCTTATATTTATTTTTAATGCCTGTGTATGCAAAAAGCCTTTCACTTTGGCTGATTAAATCTCCTGCACTAACACATAGCAGATTTTAAACATGAGAATGTACAAGTGTAACAAAGTCACTGCTCTTATTTTGATTAAAAATACTTCTGAAAAAAATCACATTCATAGGCTAGATAAAGTTTGCATGCCATTTTTATCCCCCTTTCTGTGTAGCAATACTATGGCACATTTAAAAGAGAAAACTGAATGGCAAATCTAGCTATTTCAAGGACCTCCTTCTTTCTCAGTCTCTGCTCCCCTCTTTTCTTTTCCTCCTTTTCTTCCATTTTGCACTGTTCTCAGTGTCTTTCTTTTTCAGGGTTAATTCGTACTCTCAGAACCTGATGGAATAAGCTGCTGGCTGTAACACCTTGTGTTGAGCAACAAGGATGGTGTGGGAACAATTAAATAGGGCTAGCTTGGAAGCATGCTTGCTTTCCTACCTTTACAATGACTGTCACTGGTACAGTTACTCAAAGCTCTTTCTATTTTTCTGTTACATGTTCTACAGCCACTCAGCAAGACAAATTGAATTGATTTCGCTTACAATGCACAATAACCAAAATCTGAGAAAACACTGCATTCTATTCACATTACTGTTAAAATTCTAGCACAGTTCATTTTCTTCCTTCCCTCTACTGCCCCCCATCATTTAAATTTTATTATTATATGCCATTCTGCAACAAAAAGTGTCAAAATCAGGCTAGTCTAACCTGATCTGCTTTATAAAGCGTGAAAAGGGATTAAGAATGGAGATTTATTCTCGGCCTCCATTAATTTCTCAGGCTGTTTACTTGGATTTTCTTCTCTCTTTGTTTGCTTTTTAACAACTTTTTCTTCCTCTTTCCCAGCTCTCAGTGAAGTTGAGGTGGAGGAAGGACTTGCTGAATGAGTTGCTGGTGGAACCCTGTGGAGTGGGTTGCTGCCAAGGGCAGGAGATGGAACACACGCCTTCCACCAAGGCAATTTTTTTTTCCTAATCAGATCAGCAGTCATGCAGGGAGAAGTGGCACTGACAAAATGTCAAGAAATCAATCCTCACATGCACAAGGCTTCCAATTGCAACAATGGATTAATTTCTGACAGAGAGGAAATGGCCATAGCCAAAATTGTGTTGTACATCATGATTACAGCTGTAAGGAACAGCTCATTTAACCCAAAGAGTACCTGACCCAAGTTTCCAAATGGAAAGTTAAAGTGAACTTAATTAGCAGCCTCAACTTGGTATGTTCCTTGTCATACTATATTACTGCTCTGAGGAATATCTATTCAGAAAGCATTTGTTCAAAGGTTGCTAAGTTTTAAATAAATCAACTGTACTCATTTATATGTTTTCACATTATTACTTTATCAACTAAATAAATATACATATATTCTATATTTTTGCCAAGTTTGAAGTAATGCTTTCTCTCTTAACTACAACTTTCACCTTGGGACTCAGCGGTAAAGTGCACTGTTCATACATTCTAGTGCAAAGAGAAAAGCAGATATGTCCTTTTAGCTGTCTTTAGTACGCACTGCATGTAGCTCTGGCTGCTGCCATGCTGCAGCACTGTAATCTTTTCCTTTCTGCACAGAACATAAACCACTCTATTTCCTGGATTTCACTGTATATGTTTTACATAGAAGATGAAAACCACTTGAATTTTTCCTAGATTATCTCCCTGAATTGAAAATGACTGGGAATATGTTTTTATTCCTTCAGGCAGTAAAAATTCTGGGATAAGAACTTCATAGAAAAAGCACCATGGTATCATAGTTCTGTGAACTCTTGATATAAGGTATAATTTCAGGTGCAAAGCTCAGAATAACTTAACAAAGTACATAGAAACAGTGACAAAACTTTACTGTAGAACCATCATTTGATTAGCTTTAATACTTTAGCATTTAACTGCTGTTAGCAAAATACTAATATTTCTATCACTTAAGAATAAGTTACTAAAAAATTCTATAAAGAAAATATATTTTAAAAATATAACTTTGAAGTTTAGGACTAAATATTGATTAAAGGTGTGGAGAATTATGAAGTCTCTCCAATACAGAGAAGGAAGGGAATAACCAAGTCTGTTAAACAGGAATCGTTGAATAGAAATGAACAGGTTATAATTCTTTATGAAGAAAAGTGTAGTGAATGTTACTGAGGGTGCTTCTGGCTTTAAGGTGTTCAAAATAGTTATGTGTAAATGGAAAATTAAGTACATCTTAAAGTAACTTAGGCAACTCAGTGCTGCAAGATATTGTTCAAGGCAGAATATAGTAATTGTTTATACTTCTATAAAATCATTTTTGTCAGTGAAGAGTGATACAATAGGTGAGACAAAGGGCTTGAGACCTGTATGCTGATTATAGTTGAATTTGTTGTTTGTCAGACTGTTTTATAAATGACCACTGTATTGTTACCTGTATCATCCTGATATAAACCATACATGATGTTCTTGCAATCCAGAAAGCCAGCCTTACTTTGGGCTACATCGAAAGCAGTGTGACCAGCAGGTTAAGGGAGAGTATTCTCCCCCTCTGCACCACTCTCATCTGCTCTGGTGAGAATTCATCTAGAGCCCTGTGTTCAGTTCTGGAGTTTTCAGCACAGGAAGGACATGGATTTGTTGAAGTGAGTCCAGAGGAGGCGAGGAAGATGATCTGAGGGCTGGAGGACCTCCCATCCTAGGACAGGCTGAAAGAGCTGGGGTTGTGCAGCACTGGAGAAGAGAAGCCTCCAGGGAGAACTTACATCAGCCTTCCAGTCCTTAGAGGTTTTAAGCTGAAAGAGGGCAGATTTAGCTTAGATATTAGGAAGAATTTTTTTCCTGTGACTGTGGGGAGGTACTGGCCTAGGGTGACCAGTGAAGTCATGGATGCCACATCCATGGAGGAGTTCAAGGCTAGGTTGGATGAAGCTTTGAGCAACCTGATCCAGTGGAAGGTGTCCCTGTGCATGGTAGGAGCATTAGAACTGGATGGACTTTAAGGTCTCTTCCAACCCAACCCATTCTATGATTCCATGATAGTGCTACTGTCAAAGAGAGAACACTATGCAAACTGGCTGTAAAGAATGTTGACAGATAGCTTCTTTCAACATCTTTGAAGGCCTCTAAAATTGGAAAATCCAACTTTCAGAAGTTTTTTCAGAAATAAAACAAGCCTTTTTTTTTCTATGAAGGTTTTAAGACTTAAGATATCCCAAAATAGCATTTGTTACTTGATACTCACAATCCTATAGGTTCTAGCAAACATGGGTGTGAATAGCAAGTATGAAACTTCTTGTTTCTCTTCAGATGAAGTGAAAACTTAATTAAATCTACAAAGCATGGAAATTCTGGATTGAAGCTGAGAGTTCTTTCCAGTGCATCCTAACATTTAAGGCATAAAGAAAGATTTCTGGAATAGCTGGTTGTATGCTTGGCAGAAGGCATCCTATCCATGGGCTATAATAACTGGAGATCAATTTGATAGAGAATTACTTCCAGTGCTAATGAAGACTACCTCTGAACCTTATATAGTTTTCTGATTATATCAGCACCACAGCCATTGAGAATACATCACACTGACAACACATATTATTACCCTTTTTTCTAAAATATACCCGTGACAATTAACTGTCTACCTCTTAATAGCTCTGTTTTGCATTGCTGTGGAGAATGAACTCACTGTTGAACAAGGAAAGGCACAGAAACAGTCATATGATGGTGCATTCTGATCTGTTGAAACATAACACATATGGTATACATAATTCTATTGATCTTCTACTGATTAAAGCACTAAATTAAAGTACACTGCTGCAGTGCTTTCAGTCCTGTCTACCTCCTCAGTGCCCAGAGTGGCTCCATGGACTACCATAAAGATGGCCTGAAGGAGAATCCTTATTTGGTGATGGAGGATTTTTTCAGATATATGACCTTTAACATCAACTTACCTGTTATGTTTTTCTTTTGGTGCAGTGAATATTTTGGGGTCTGACACTTGCAAATATGTTATCTAACATGGTTTTTTAATATATAGTCAAGCCACATACCTGATATCCGATGGCTCAATGTATGCATATTAGTTTTGCTATAGGTTATTTTTATTATTTGCTTTCCTTCTTCTGTCTCCAGGCAGAATAAATTTAAATTCGAATTTTCAAGAGGCAGGGGAGCAGGCTAAAGAAAGAGAGGCTAGCAGTCCATTAGCCAAGGTTCATCCCAAAGCAATTTTTGTGGCTTCATTTTAAACTTGTTTCAAAAAAAATGGAAGGGTTGTAATAGAAATTTGAAAAGTATCACAGCAATAGAAGAGTGGCTGGACATTACTAGAGTATCAGAGGCTGTTGAGTATTGCAGTCTGAATGAAACTCTATGTCCAACTATAAAAGATGATGTCAAGAAAAAAAAAAAGCCTTATTCACCCATTCATCTGGCAACAGATATAGATCAACCCAAAAAGTATATTCTCTAGCAGTCAAGTCAGATAAATGTCAAGAGCTGCAATTGGTCTGGATTCCACTGTAAAACTTCATGACCACATAGTGCTTTAGACCAGTGAGTGTTGCAAAAAGTAATTTCATTCATTAGAGATATTTTTGTAATGTTTTCTGTGAGAAAACACATTTATACAATAACCTGCTTGACGGATAAGTATTGTAGTATCGAGGATTGGGAAAAATCAGTAGAACTGGGCAGAACACTTTAGTTTTTGAGAAGGTATGAAAGGTTTATATTATGATACAGGATTTGGCCTGTTGGACTTGTTCCCTTTTTCCATACTTTTCTACAAAGCACTAGTTATCCTCAATTATATACTGTCTTGCTTTGTGGTGGCCTTGTAAGACAAATAACTGCAATGACCAGCTCACTCTATGAAATCTGTTAACAGTGCTTTAACAGCTTATCCTTTGTTCTGGGGAATGAGGTAGGTAACGTTTACCTGACAGTTGTCAATGCTTCACATCCCCTATGCACCTGAGGAACCTCTCTGCCTGGGGGGATCTCTTCAGAAAAGAATATTGGCTAGTTCTCTTTATTCGAAAATGAAACACAGAGCTGCCTTTGACATGAAACTCAGCTTGTGTGGCTGAGTCCTGTGCAACTCCTGCTGAAAAAGGTTGCACAGCCAGCACAGACCCGAGTGGTAAAGGAACCAAAACCCTTTTACAGTAGAATCATTATTCATTGAATGAGGCAGGATGAAAAAAATATCTCAGGGATTTCACAGGCTGGATATTATTGATAGCAATGTAAGGACTGTATTGATTACTGTGGTAGCATGTTTATTGACTTACTAAGACAAGCATTTTAATATCCAGCACTGCCAGAGCCAGTTATTTAAGTATGGATTTTACCAGCCAAAAAGTAAAACAAACCCATCTTGGCACCATACATGTATCCAACATTAAAAAATTGGGAGCTTTATAAAAATATACTTTAAAAATTATTAAGAAATAAAGGTACTAATAGTTAGAACTGGAGTCTAACCCACAAATACATGTCAGTATTCACATACTCTGAATTATACAGAATCGGTTGCACTCGAAAGTGTATTTCATGCAATAATGTCAACAAAAAGTTGGCTTTTTTTACCTCCAAAGAATAAAAATTTTAGATGTAGTGTGTTTTCAATATGAGATCATATATGCATACAATTGATTGTAATAAAAATAGGTCAAGAATCATGTGTGTCCAAGATAACCATTCACAGAAAGGCTTTTAGTATCCTTGACTAAAAAAATAACCAAACATGCAGTCATGCCTATGGCACAAAATTGTTGAAAAAGCTCCAGGCCAGGTAGAGAGGGAAGAGTGGAGTATGAAAAACAGGCATAGCAAACGTAATGGTGTGGCAGTCTCTGTTGCCACTCCGGCTGCAGAAGCACAGCTGCTGCAGATGGAGTGAAAGCATGCATGAAATTCATACTGTCTCCAGAGAAGAAAAGGTAGATGAAATTTGCTGTTTCTTTTGTGGTCCAATAGTTTGTCCAAATTGATCCAATTAATGCCACATCAGAACAGTGTGATAATACAAGGGGGAGTCCAAAGATATGCTGTTTTTTAACTTATTCAAAGTGGATATCAATGTGGAAAAAACTCAAGATATATTCATCTGTAACAAGAAAATACTGACAGTTTATCATCACTTAATCTTTTGTGAACTATGATTATATACCAGGATGAAACAGGTTTGTCACAGAAGCTTCAAAGTGAGATATTCAATTGCTCATGTATCTAATTGGATTTTTCAAATAGTTCTGTGCTTTATGCAAACCAGGAGTAGGAAGGGAAAAGCCCTTAATTGTTTTTTTTTTTTTGCATTGTCTGCATTTGTGAATTTTGCTTTTGTCTTTGATGGATTTCTTCTGGATGAGGTAGCCCTATATTTGACAAAATGCTGGTAGGCATATAGAATAAATATAATTAACATTTCAATGAGATATATGCCTATGTGAACAAGTTCTGCTTGGTAATAGTTGAGGAAAGATGGTTGATTTGACAAACAGGTGTCCACGGCAGGATTTCTCAGCATCGTTGTTCTCAACATAAAATGCTTCAGGATTAGCTGAGTAAGAGAAAACATCAGCATACATGAGCCTATGGGTTTTGTCCAAAGGTTTTGTCATGTTTGAATTGTTGAGGCGAATGTTTCTAGCACGGTGCTGTTTTGGTTCTCCTGCCTGTTTATGGAGTGTAAACAAACTGAGAATGATGTGAGCTTGTGCTGAGCTCATTCCTTTCCTGCTCATTTGGCATCCTATTCGAAAAAATGATGTAAAATCATTTTGCTGCCCGAGGAAATTGTATTTAGCTATATAAGACATTACAATTGGGTTTTATGCCATAAATGCACTGTACATAGCTATGAATTCTCAGGTTGAGGAAACTCTGCCTTGTTCTAAAATAAATGGAGGAAAAAAAAAACTGCATAAACCTATTTGTACCTACAACAGATACTCACAAAATCAGTTAACGCTAATATACATAGTGAAGGGAAAATAAAATACGTCTGTGTGTGGACAGAGAGAACTGAAGTGGTTTCCTGAAAGTATTGCAAATCTAGATCTTACTTCCACTATGAATTATTTCATCCTTCTTTGTTCTTGGATTTCCTCCTGCCTCAGAAGATATTTTTGAGGGAAATAATAAAATCAGATTATGAGAGTTGGGAGGATTAAACATTCTGATACCCCAAAGCAAGTGGAGCTTTCTCATTTTTGTCTCATCTTTTGAGGGTAGAAAAGGTCTTCAAGCAAATTCCATAGCTCTGAGCACTTCCAGAATTTACTAGGAACTGAATATGTTCATATTTCTGACCCACATACAGATATTTATTCTCAGTTTCAGAGTTTTGTACTTCATATTAAGATTCTTCCTTACAATTAAATACATAAAAGTCTATCTGTGTATTTTTTTAAAATTTATTTTAATATATGTTCATTTAAGGCACAGCAACAGCTCTTGTATTGTTATGAATGTTTCACCCTGTCTTTGGGGGCTTTAATTCATTGAGTAGATATTGAAATATCTAGAAAAACTCAGTTGGAACATTGGCTAGAATTTTATAACTATTTTGTCTAGTATGTGAATACACTTAATGTATTGGCAATACTCAAATGTGTCCTGGTGACACTGGGCTATCAATTCCTCTTAACTAAGAGTGTACATAGCAGGAGTAATCTATACTACTTTACTTGCTTTTTCCAAGAAGATTAGAATGAATGTTAGACATACAGTTATTCTCACAACCTGCATATTGGGGTTGCGCTCAGTTTCCTAATAGGCCATTGGTAAAGAAAGATGACATATCCTTAGCCTTAAGTAGAAGCAGTAACCATTGCATCAGACTTTATGAATAGATCTCCAAAAACTTACAGGCTTTTTGTGAGTATCCAAAGGAGTCTGCACGGCAAGAACAGTTTGGTGTTAGGGGCTCCAAAACCGTTGATACAGTACTCTTGGCAATTCCTTCCCTGAAGGTGTGTCCTCAATACATATGTTTGCATGTATCCCCTAAAGAGTTAGTTTCCACATCCCAGGTTGACACCAGCAGTGAAAGAAAAGCACAGTAAGAAATATAGGGAAAAAACCCAAAAAGACCATATTAAATCTCAGTTTCTGCAAAGTCTAGGAGAACAAGCTTTTTTTTTTTTGTGAAAATTTGAGTGGTAATGAATAGCAGAACACTTAATTGCCAGCTGAATGGCTGCTAAATGTAGCTCTTCCATCAGAAGTTTGTCAAATAGTAGATCTCTAGACAAATGAAGAACTGGCTTCTGCCCTGAACATGCCTTTATTTTTAAAATTCTATGCTTTAAAATATTATTATTATTCTATAAGCAACTAATAACAGAGTTCACAGGCAGGCCAGACCAGGCTGAGCCAAATGAAAGTCCCCTCTGGGATGAATCTCATCTTAGACTTCTCTTGACACCAGGCTGTTCTTCTAGCTGTGCTGGTTTCATTCTCCTTCAGCCATGAATTGCTGTAGAATTGGAAAAAAAGGGTTTAGGACTTGAGATTACAAATGTTTGCCCCCTTCCAAAGTCACCAAGACTGATAATAAAGATCATAGCAAACTTCTGGAATGATTAATGAGATACTACTACCTTCCCTTTGTCTCCAGCTCCCTGGTTGCCTGATTCCTTATACACATCAATGTGGTCTTTTATTACTGTTTAATAATAAGTGGTATTTTGTTTGCCTACCTGACACTTTTATTAACTTCACTTTAGTGTGTACATGCATGTGTTTCTCTAGGCATAATCTCTGCCCAACACCCTCAAAGAAAAGTGAGGGGGTGAGAGAAAGAACAGCTTTATTTGAAGAGAATTTGTCTCTAATCTGTTGCAGCTGTAGGGGACCGTTTGGCTAGTTAAAGAGAGCAGGCTTTGGCTCCCTTCCAAATGAGGTGACCACACGTTACACTGGTATTGGTCACCTCAGGGGAATGGTGGGTCACAGGGGCATCTGGTTGTCACTTCCTCTCAGTCAGCACAAGGCAAGCATACAGCAGAAGGAGGAAAATATGTATGCTTTCTTTATCTCCTGTCTCATCCTGCAGCATCTACAGGTCCTGCAGCATCCAGTTGAAGCAGAAGAGTGTCCTACAATGTGATGCAATCTGGAATTTTGGAAAGAAAATTATGCCTTTGATCTGCCTAGTTTTAAGTTGTCATTAACGTATTCCTGTCTGTCTGCTACAATGGTGTAAATGTGAAGGGTCTGTTAATGTAAAGGAATTATGGTAGAATTATGCTGGTTTAGCTGCCTTGAGAGTTTCTCTTACAGGTAGGAAGTGTGTCCCCTCTATAAGGCAACAGCCCCATCTGCTACAGAAAAGCAAAAAGGTCAAGAGCTGTTAGATATAAACAGAGGTTTGATAAAAATGTAAGCAGACATTGTGATCTCCAGTGTCTCAAATGAGTGATGTAATCTCATGTTCAGCAAACAGCATAGATCATGAATTATGAACAATTTTACTAGCTAATCTGTAGCTTAATTGAATCCCAAACTGCACATACACCAAGGGCTGGAGGGAAATACAGGCTGCCATAGCCATCACAGTGAGGTTGTCTTCAAAAAAACAGAAGCATCTGGTTTCAAGTAAACCCAGGCACTAATAAACTACTCCTCATCATGAAGGGGAAAAATACTTCAATGAACTAGCCAGGTCAGTGAACTCATTTTCCCCTGAATGTGTCTGGCCCCTAGTTTTCAAATTGTTATGGTTAACATAGACTGATTATTTAGTTTAGTTAATAAAGTAGTGTCAATGGTGAAAAGGTTTTCTTGATCTGAAACTTTCATCTTTTCAGTACAATGAATTCAGATTCCTGTTTCATTCCAGGGTACTGAGCATCACAGTAGTTAAGGATTCACAAACAAGGTTCTGCATGGCAGTTGAGTTGATAAATGTGTTTTCTTAGCCAGGATAAATGAAACTGTTGCTGTTAAAGAGGCTGTGAGGCCCACAGCCCTGTGAGAGAGGGCAAGTACACATGGAGCAGCTGATGAACCATGACAACCTCCTTGTAAGACTCAACCTTGATCAGAAGTCAGAGAGGAAGCAATGGGTTGTTTCCCACATGATCTTGCCATGGCCTGGGCCCTGTACCTGCATCAGACTTCGCAAATGCTTTGTGTGGAAAAAATTCAAAAGTGAGGGACAAGTTAAGTTATGAGGAGTGTGCTTTGAAAACAGGGACACTAGTCAGAAATAATTAATTCAGTCCAAACATGAACCTCCTAATGGAGAAAGAATAAAGACTAGGTTTTATTTTCTCTCTGTCATTATCAACTAATTCCTTTGTCTTACCCCAACAGCTTTTTCTGGATGCTGAGTTCATCTGAAGATTAAAATCCAGAGTCATCCTTCCATCTCCATGGTGACATGATGCTGCTTCAGCTTCATCTATCCATACATCCCCCTCCATTATGTGTTCTAGTTTTGTCACACACTTATTTTCCTAACTGTGCTGTGTATAACACATTTTTTTCTGAAGAATTCTGATTTTACTTCTTTTTCCTTTTTGAAGGATTTTGCCGTTTTTCTTTTAAATATGTTCTAAACATTGTGAAACACTTGTACATATGATTGAAAATCATATGCAGTTGCTAGTTAATACTTACTTATCAAATGGCTCTAACTCTGAAAGGAATAAGGAGGGAAATTTAGCTTTTGCTTTTTTTTGGAGCCTAAATTCCTTATCTGAGTAGCTATGCATAAAATAACAGCTGCTGTATGAAATCCTATGTGGATACTTTTCAGCAAGATGTAGAAAGCTGAGTTTTTAGCAGTTTTTAAATATGGTTGTTGCTTCCCCCTCCCCAAAGCTGAAGCTATAGAACAATCAGAAACTTTCCTTCAAAGGCATTCAGATTTTGAGGGTATGTTAAGAAAGGGGAACTTCACCTCTGACTAGGTTTCAAACAATTTTGCACCAAACTCAATTAGACCCTCTGGAGAACAGATCTCTTCTTAGCAAAGTTATGACTGAATGGTAGATTTTGCTGTTTTATAAACCTCGATCTGGGACTTTAATTGAAATATGCAGAAGGACTTGATGAACTTCAGCAAACACATTGTGGTCACCCACTAAAGAAATATGACATCTAGCAAACCTTCTAATTGACTTGTAATTGAAATGGATTATCTCAGTCATTACCTGAATGAGGGTCTTGGTAAATTCTTTGCTGGACCAACTCTGTGTTCAGTGCCCAGCTGTGTAGCTTTTGATAGCTGGAATATAGCCAAAGGTATGCATTGTTTTAAAGTTCTACTGCAATGTTTCCAACCAATTATGCATTTATAGTTTTTGCTCCATGACCCAGACAGCTGTAAATCAGATATAAGTTTACTTATTTTCAGGGGTTTGAGGACTGTGAAGAGAAAACCATTCTGAAGGAAGACAGGCTGAGTGGTGTTACAGAGTGGTGAAGTACAAGTAGGGCCAGAGTCTGGATGTCCACAAGGTCTTGCTCCAGGACCATTCATACATATAATATTCTTACCATTGGTGGAGTTCCTGCAAGTGTCTGTTCCTAAGAACATATCTTGAATATGTAGAGAGTTGACTATGTGTCATGTTGGGGTCTTGGGGCAAGCGGAATGCTCCAGAGTGCCCTTATAAGTGCCTTTACCTTTGATACCACTAGGAAGGAAGCTGATATAAGTTCACTGATGGCATTCTTGGGTGTAGACTGTTTTACGCCCAGGTACAGACAACAGGCAAAGTCACAGCTGGAAAGAATAACCCTGTGTACCAAATCATTAACAGTGCCTTATGCCTAGCTCCTCGAGAACGTCTGAACAGGTCAGTCTCTGAAGCAATTTAGGAGATTTGGAAGATTAGGATGGAAATTTTGGGGCTGCCCATGAATCATTATACCAGCTGCTGGCTGTAACTTGTATAAAGAGCATTTATCTTCCTTTACCAATAATTAAGTTCATTGCTGGATTTTGAGTCTAATGGGAAACCTTTTAAAAATTTGAGCAAGCACCCTCAACTGTTCTGTGTTGCAGTTGTCAGAGTGGGAGGACAAACGCTTGTCATGAATTTGAAGTCCATTTAAAATGTGAAGTTCTGTCTGCAGCACTGCTATTGGGGTCTTACATAGTGAAGTAATTATCTCCTTTGATATGTATTTAATTCTCCAATTACTGCATTTTATTAAGAAAGTTAGATGCCACATTATAATTGTGGTTAAACATACTTGGTATAGTTTTCTTCCAGTTTGGCTGATGAGACAAACTAGGAAAACTCAACATATAGATGTCATCCTTTTTGATACATAACCGCCCCCCCCTTAATATTTACTTTGCTCTAGAAAATGTAAATGGTTTCCACAGAGATCTGATTATTTACATCCACAGTAGATTTGACACTAGGTATGTGATCAAAGATGGTAAATCTGTACCATATACTCTGGGATAGCTTCATCTTTATCTTACCTCTGAACGCTTTGAAGTTGATGACATGATGGAGGAAATGGTGAATTGTCCCTAGTCAGTTTGGCAGTGTAAACTTGATTAAAACCAAGATGAGATTTAACATAGAACTCTGCAAAAGCTGTTCATAAATCCTGTTTAATTTCACATAAGAGAAAATGTAGAAGAACCCACAAAACCAACCTAAACTTACTGAGTAGCTATGAGAAGGAATGACGAACTCAACATAAGCATTTTATTTCTTTTTTTAATTCCTCTGCACATGCTTTTTGTCTAGAGAGGGGATAGAAATCAGCTCCTAGTATTTCTAAAACATAGTCATTTATGAATGCACTATTTGTCTAGAATGGATGTTATAATAAGAACAAGTGACAAAATACTGATCTTTTGGAGATCAGGTTCATATTTTTCTTGCATAACGTACAATTTTCTTACGGGCTTTTTTGTGGTTAGCAATGCCAGGTCCAATGAATTTTAAAATTAGAAAATGAGAAGGTGGTGGAGCTAAACCTAAACTTTTTCTGCATTATGATATGGACTTTTGAATCTTTAAATTTTAGGAAGATTTATAGATGCCTTTAATCCATTTGCAATTTAGCAATACTTTCAAAATAAATGGCAAATAATAAATAAGTGCAGGGCATGTGTTTTAATTTTCCAAATATTGCATTTGTTATATCTCAAATACAGTTCTTGAAGTCCAGAGAGCTGCTTTTCAGTCTCTTTACTGGTTAATATCAAAACAGAAGATAAACAAATTTTGGCCTTTTAACCTGGAGAGTTTGACTGACATCGTGTTAAGCTAACATACTTCTAGCGTAAAAAACCATAAAGGTAGCTTTTTCCAAGGTAGAAAGAAAATCAAAAGGTTTTTTTGGTTAAGGTCATGTTCATCCTCCTTTCCTTACTCTTAGAAAATATGATCTGATATCTTTTCACAGTGTGGGGAAATGTAATTGTTGGTTTGTATTAAAGAACCTGCATAGTTTGACTAGGATTAAATATCAACACTGCTAACCATGAGTGACAGAAGCGGGAGTATTCAGAGCCACTGGAATGAAGGTAGCTTGCACAGGGAGGATGCATGGTGTTATCTGAGTTGATTAATCAGAGAACAGTTGACACATTTTTGGTCTCCTTTTTATTGCTTCAAATCAGGTGAGTGTTATGTCATGAAAACCACAGCATTTACTACCTGTCTTTCAAAGTTCAAGCAAGGCCCAGCTGTGAAATTCATCACAAAAATTTCTATGGCTTTTATCAAAATAGACTTAAACCCCTAAAATTAACTTTCCTCTTAAATTTCTCTTGAAAGCAACAAGGTCCCTACTGAAATCAGCATCTGGCAGGGTTAGCCCTCATCTCACACTCATCTATATAAGTGAACTTAACTTTTTTCAGACAAAGGCTTGTACTGAAAATTACTATGCTTGTAAAATTGCCACAGATATGTTTATAGGACGTTAAAGTCGTGCATGAGAAAAGATCACAATTTAGTCCTATGGAAATATATTAAAATAAAATAAAAAAATTATTAAAAAGTGATCTTACGCTATCGTAATTCTGAATAATTCCATGATGCTTATAAGATAATTTTGTACCTTTTAGAGATTTCTGCTACTTACATAAAACCAAAGGAAACGATGTTATTTCTACAGTAGTCCTGTCATTTTAGGAAAAATTCTGCATCCCTGAACACACAGTAAAATCTAGTTCCCGGTCCAACTGATCACATCTCTAAATTAAAATCTCTAATCTAATAATTTAGGAGGTAAATATGACCTAAATGTGAATTTCCAGCCTAATGTCTAGCTCTGTGATGGATCAAACTAAGACCCAAGTAACAGAAGACATTGAGGAGGCCTTATTTCATCAGGGTATGTTCAGGTTCATCTTCAATGCCTAAGAAACCTTAAGACAGAAAAGTAAATATATGAGTTTGTGTGTTCTTTTTCAGGCACTAAATACATAGAAACAAGGCAAACAAAATTTAAAAAAACCCTGAAACCACTTTAATGTGAGGCTGTGTTGACAGAATTGGTGTGTAGTTCAGTAAAGTGACATTGATTTAGTGATCCAGATTGCTGTTGTCCTTGTTTTGAAGAAATATAAATTCTATCTTGTATTAATATTATTGATTTAGTAAGTGATGTTGTTATGTTTTATCCCATAAAACTACAAACTGTGGTGGAAGTTCGCAAAATGAATGAAAGCTGATTCATTCAAATATGCATCTTAGGCTTGTTTAAGTAGATGAACAAATGAGAAATCTGTAACATGGATGTAGAATTTACAGTTTGTGGGCACAAGAGCTCTAGTGAGCATGCAGCATTTGTTTGGACAAGTGCTACTGCATTTCAGAACTAGCCCCCAGGTCAGTGTCAATGCTGCACAACTGTGGATGGAATATTCTATCCAGGACTGTGAATCAGGTTGTCCCATATTTGCCTGAAAGATGATAGAAGCAAGCCAGTAAAACAAAGATGTCACTGTTGTCATGATTTTTACATTTCATACTTGAAAGATAACTTCTTAACACACTTGTTTGCTACTGTTTCCCCAAAGTACGGTGTACCTGATTTCCCTAAAATTCATATGAAAATAAATGAGTATTTCTATACTCATGAGTCAATAGGATCAGCAACAGTGTCTTGCAGTTTTTTGGTGTATAATTTTCTCTATACTTATTTTCTCTAAGTGGTCTTGAAAAAGGACAGAAGGGGAATGCTGATATGAAAGATATGTCTAATGAGTTGTGCATGGAAGTAATGGAGTAGTTTTGTCTTTGTTTTATAGATTTGAAAAGCTGAGATTAAAAGGAACTCCTAAGGCGAGTTGTGTGCCAGTCCTTTCCTTGGATTCAGGCCTGTGACCTTCCATTTTTGGTATCTGTATTCATGATGTTTAAGACAAGCTAACAGAGAACAATCTGGAATAAAGAATCATTTAGCTATGAGTTGCAAGAACAATATTGGAAGACTTTTAAAATGTGGAACTTACCTATAAGTAGTAATAGTTTAAAATAATTTAGAGAATGGTATCTGAGATGATAGTGTAAGGAATAAAGCAGAAGAAAATAGGAATATGGGCTTGGTAACCTCAGTGAGTGGTTTATGGTCCTGCTTGACTTTCATGTTCAGGATACAGGTCCTGGGTTACTACAGCAAGAAGTGGATGTGCACAGCTATAAGGAGTGATGAAGTTATTTAACTTGGACTAACATGTGGGGAAACTTGCCTCAAGACTTGATTTCACCATAAACTTTCATTCTGGCTGTTCTCAATGCATTCAGAGCAGACTTCTGGAGATACGTGAGTGTAACAGTCAACTAACATAAAAAACTGAAACCTTAAAATACAAAAAAAAGTACAATGAGAAGGATTTACTTATAGTAAATATCTTCAAACTATTCTTAACAAGAGTTGCACAATTTCTCCCCGATCTTGTAAATTGAAATAATTTCCTGATATAGGCAAGGTCTTCTTTCTGTAGAATCAGAATTTCTCAACTGATGATGTTCTGAAATGTGCATCTGTATAATCAAGAGAATGAGATAAAAGAGGGTATATATGTGCTTTTGTTGGGAGGCTTGGGATGTATTCTGAGTGAGTTCTGCAATTTGATTGATAATATAAACTGCTATATCACATGCTCAAAATCTACCAGAGAAAAATACTTCAGATTCTATGGTGTTTTTGTTAAAGCTCTGTTTGGGTATCTGAAGTGACATATTTAATTTCAACATATTTTAGATTCAAGTTGTCCCCTCAGGATTACATTTTCCTTTTATTGCCTATTCCCTCTTATTTTCTGTGGGGGAAAAGAGTAGGAAAATACTTGGAGAAGCATCGCACTCTGGTACTGCCTGCAATGGATAAGAATCATAGAATCATTTGGTTGGAAAAGGCTTTTGAGATCACAGAGTCCAACTGTACCCATTTGCTACTGAACCATATCCCTGAGCATCTTGTCTACCTGTCTTTCAAATACCTTCAGGGATGAGGACTCCAACACTTCCCTGGGCAGCCTCTGCCAGTGCCCTTTCAGTGAAGATTTTTTTCCTAATATCCAATCTGAACCTGCTTTGATGCAACTTGAGGCCATTTCATCCCACCCTGTTCCTTGTTACTTGGGAGAAGAGACCAACACCCACCTCAGTACAACCTCTTTCACATAATCGTAGACAGTGATGAGGTCTCCTCTCAGACTCCTCTCCTCTTGGAAAAACAAGAACAGTTCCCTTAGCCACTCTTGTTAAGATTTGTTCTCGAGCCCCTTCACCTCTTGCATCTGAAAAGGATCAGATGCAAATTTGTTTAGAGTTTCTCTGAAGGTTTTCCACCTTGCTTGACTACCCCAAAATTTGTACCTGTTGAGGGATATAGAATGGCAGCTATCGTAACAAAGCTGCCAGCATAACACATTGTGCTGCCTCTTCTGTCTAACTCCTTCTGGCTTGTGTTGTACCAGTACTGGATTAGAAGAGTCCTCCTCTAATCAAGGCTCTCCTTGACTGGCATTGCTTTAAATTTTCTCCAAAACTCCCTAAGACAGAAATTTCCCAGTTTCCATATCTGTCTCTCACCATTTTTGCCAAAAAGAAAGTTCATTTTGCTTTTATCTTTCCTGAAGTAGTATCTTTACTTTCTGCATCTCCAGCCCTCTCCTTTGTGTACTTTGAAACATAGACAGACTGTTTGTATCTCTGCATCAGATTTTCAGATATGTGATGACTTACATTCACTGTCATTCTTAGGCAAAACAAGCCTGTTTTCTCAATCTGTAATGAATTTTTTTGGGGCTGTTTTATAACTCTTCTTTCTGTTATTGCACCTACTGAACTGGTACATGAATCTTACACCTTCTCTTTGGGTATTTAGGTAGAAGAAACAACTTTTCAAATCCCTGCAGTCTTTAAATTATGAAGAGAATCATCCCTCTTTTTTTCAATCACATTACCAATGGATTTCACAGGGGAAAACTGAAAGTCCTTGGGATACTCTGTTGTAGTGATCTACTACATACTAGTTCACAAGGACATTTAATGTAATAGAATTTTAATTTACATAACCCTTTGAAATTGGATTATTAAGGCTTAGGCATTGTAATGGATGAGTGGAGCAGGTTGCATCGCAGCTGAAAGCACAAGAGTCAGATGGCTACTAAAGAGCCATTTGATCTCACACCACTGTGAGGATTTGCTGCGGATGTAATTTGCTTTATTTGGAAGCAAAATCTGGATGTAACGATCTGAAAAGCATGTCAGGAAAGAGTTAATTTCTTAATAGAAGTCATGTTTCCCAACTCCATGCTAGAAAGAATTAAGTAAGAACCTGCTAACTGGAGAAGGTGGGAGGGCCCAGGATTTGTAGGCAGAGCAGGTGATAATGTAACTGGTAGAGATTACAGACCAATTACATGAGACTAGTAATTGACTGCCAGGTGTGCAAGAAGCACAGCAGGGTGGAGCAAAGGGGTGGCTGGTGGGGAATGAGCAAGGAATATATTTTAAGTGCACTTTGAAGCACTGAGTGAACATAACTGATTATTACGCTATTCAAGAATGTTTGTATGTGAGAGGGAAGGATGAACTAGTAGCGAAAGAAGGTGGCTTTGCTTTTACAGATGTCTTTTCAAGCATAACTTCAAGCTTCTGTGTTATGTTCAACCATTACCTCACACTATGTGCCCTGTTAATCTTCAGCAGATGCCTGTACATCAGTGGGAGTAAAAAATAATTCCAGTTTGTGGCATGGGTGAAATATCCTTGGAAAAAAAATGTAAGAGTTGTTTTCTGCTGTATAAAGGTCAGGTTTTGTTCCTATTTAGGCTGCCTTTTGAACAAATCCTGGGTATTAGCTACAGCTTTGGACAGTATGGGAATTGGTGGGAACGTTTTGTTACTCTCGGGTACAGTCATTGAAGAGTAATTCAGTCATGACATATTTTAATACAAATTACAGCTCCCTGAGGAACAGCTATAAATAAGCCTCTGCTGCTGTGTGCGTAACAGGCAGATGAATGTTGCTTTCTCGCAGAGCAGCCTTATAATTAAGAACCAGATGCTCCTAAGTTCTAGCCCTGATTCTGGTCTTTATATGCGTGCTTGAGTGATTGCCTGCATCACTGAGTTGTAATCAATTAGTTAGTGACTGGAAATGTGCAGAAGCCATAAAAGCATTACAGAAATTATTTAAGGAGGTGTGTTATTGCTCTACTTCCTTCTCATCAGATGTAGCTAGTGTGATCTGTTGAAAAGTACCTAGGTAAATATACACTTCACAAAAAAAGGGGTCTTAATATTTATTCAATTTTTTATTAAGTGAAGTGTGAATGTGAGTTGTTACAGCTTTCAATTTTATACTGTAATGAGATAATACCTTTTACTTATTTGATAGATAGGTAATGGTGATGTGCTCAAAGCTTTAGCCATCAGCTATGGCTTTATGCTTATCTTAGCTGTTAGCGTGGATGCACTGAAAGGGATAACTTGTGTTTGGTTTGAAATGGTCCCTTGGGAGCACGGTGAAGAGGAGTGTGGCAAAGAGGTGCGGGGCATGTTGTTGTCATGGGGCAGTTTGAGTGGCAATTGAAGCAGGCAGGGTGCAGAGAGGGGCTAGAGACTAGTCAGAAAACACTGAGGACCATGGTGGCCACCTGTCAGAAGATTAAAACCACATCAGGTGCTGCAGCAAGCAGGATGGATGCTGCCACCCAGACAGAACCTCAGTAGGTGCATGCAGCTACCCAGACCCTGGGCTGCAGGCAGTGCCACCCTCCCACACCAGCTTGTGCCTCTGGTACTGGCTCCACTTGTAGAAGATGCACTTGGGTGAGGGAAATCCTTTGTATGGTGGAGAAGCTAAGGAAGGAGGTAAAGAGGCTGAGGACTATCAGGGAATCTGAGAGGGGTATAGACTATTGAAGCAGTGCCCTCTCACTAACTCAGCGGGCTGCTGGAGCTTGTGTGTTTGAACACCACCCACCTGCAAACTGTAAAGCTGGGGGAAAAAGAGATGGGGAATGGCATCAAGTTCCTGCCTGATGAAGGAAACCTGCTTCCCCCACCCAGCCAACAAAACCCAGATCCCCCTGAAGAACAAATATGAAGTGCTGCAGGTGGAATCCACCCCCGAGGGTGAAGATGATGGCTCCCACAGCCTAGAATCTTTCCCCAGGCTGTGCCATCCTCAGAAAAAGATAAGAACATCCTCCATTAAGAAGAAGAGGAGAGTGATTGTCATAGAGGATTCCCTTCTAAAAGGAATGGAGGGGCCCATCTGCAGACTAGACCACTCCACAGAGATGTCTGCTGCTTACTGGGGGCATCAGTGAAGGAGGTAATTAGGAAACTTCCTTCCCTGTTCCATGAGACGGACTATTATCCTCTGATAGTATTCTGAACTGGTAGGGATGACACAGAAAACAGAAAACCCAAAGCCATAAAGAGAGACTTCAAGGCTCTAGGGAAAATGATGGAGGGCTCTGGGGTTCAGATAGTATTTATCTCCATTCCAGTGCTAAATACAGAGGAGCAAGTAGTAAGAAAGAATAAATCAATTTGTGCCTGGCTCTGAGCCTGTTGTGAGGAGAGAGGCTTCATTTTCTTTGATTATGGGGTAGCCCATGCACCCCCAGGCTTTCTTACTAGGGATGGGACATGCGTGTGTCCTAGGGGGGCTAAAGGCCTTGCTAAAAATCTAGCTAGCCTCATTAATCGAGCTTTAAACTAGATGTGAAGAGGGAGGGGGTGAGACCAGGCTAGTGGAGCGTGAGCCTGGAATTGGGACACAAGTGACTCAGTGATGGTGAGATGGTGAGGAGCACCAGTATATCACAACAGAACAAGTGAGGGCAACTACACCTGGGGATGGCAAGGAAGATACTGGCACTTTGGCATTAGCTACACCAATGACCAGGCAATTGGGAATAAACTCTCTTCCCTCTATGAGAGCTGAAGTTTCGCAAGCCCAGCTGAAGTGCATGCATACCAATGCATGCAGCATGGGTAATAATAAGGAGGAGTTGGAAGCTGTCATAGAGCAAAGAGGTTATGATGTCATTGCCATC
>WAAB01012022.1:0-41065 GCA_013389865.1 Piaya cayana | reverse complement strand
GGAAAGTCATGGAACAGGTGAAGGGGGCTGGAGAACAACAGGGGTGGCTGAGAGAGCTGGGGGTGTTTGGCCTGGAAGGGAGGGGGCTGAGGGGAGACCTCACTGCTCTCTCCAGCTAGCTGGGGGGAGGTTGTGAAGAAGAGGGAGCTGGGCTTTTCTCCCGGGTGGCAGGGGACAGGGTGGGAGGGGGTGACCTTGGGCTCTTCCAGGGTAGTTTTAGGCTGGACATCAGGAAAAAAAATTCACAGAAAGGGTCATTTGCACCGTCAGAGGCTGCCAAGGGAGGGGGTTAAGTCCCCAACCCTGGAGGGATTTAAAAGACAGGTGGACGAAGTGCTGAGGGCCATAGTTTTGTGGCAGATAGGAATGGTTGGACTTGATGATCCAAGAGGTCTTTTTGAACCTGATGATTCTATGATTCTATGATCTTGAGTGCTATCATGAAGCACATGCAAATGAACTGGGTGATCAGGCCCAGTCAACATGTGTTCATGAAGGGCAGGTCTTGCCAAACTGACCTGATCACCTTCTATGACAAAGTGACTCAGCTGCTGGCCGATGGAAAGCCTGTGGATGTGGTCTTTCTGGACTTCAGAAAAGATTTGACAGTTTCTCACAGCATTCTGCTACAGAAACTGTCAGCCTCCGGCCTGGACAGGCGCACACTCTCCTGGGTGGAAAATTGATTGGATGGCCAGCCCCAGAAAGTGGTAATAAATGGAGTTAAATCCAGCTGGAGGCTAGTTACGAGTGGGGTTCCCCAGGGCTCAGTGCTGGATCCAGCCCTGTTCAATGTCTTCATCAATGACCTGGATGAAGGTATTGAGTGCTCCCTTAGCAAGACAGCAGATGACACTAAGTTGGGTGGAAGTGTTGATCTGCTGGAGGGTAGGGAGGATCTGCAAAGGGATCTGGACAGACTGGACCGCTGGGCAGGGTCCAACAGCATGAGGTTTAACAAGGCCAAATGCCGGGTCCTCCACTTGGGGCACAACAACCCTAAGGAGTCCTGCAGACTGTGAGAAGCCTGGCTAAAATCTGCCAGGAGGAGAAGGACCTGGGAGTGTTGGTCAACAGCCAACTGAACATGAGCCAGCAGTGTGCCCAGGTAGCCAAGAAGGCCAATGGCATCCTGGCTTGAATCAGAAACGACATGACAAGCCGATCCAGGGAGGTTATTCTCCCTCTGTACTTAGCACTGGTGAGACCTCTCCTCGAATCCTGTGTTCAGTTCTTGGCCCCTCACCACTAGAAGGATGTTGAGGCTCTGGAGTGAGTCCAGAGAAGAGTGACAAAGCTGGTGAAGAGGCTGGAGAAAGAGTTACAAAGAGTGACTGAGAGAACTGGGGTTATTTAACCTGGAGAAGAGGAGGCTGAGGGGGGACCTCATTGCTCTCTATAACTACCTGAAAGGAGGTTGTAGAGAAGAGGGAGCTGGCCTCTTCTCCCAAGTGACAGGGGACAGGACAAGAGGAAATGGCCTCCAGCTCTGCCAGAGGAGGTTCATGCTCGACATAAGGAAAAAAGTTCTTCACAGAAAGGGTCATAAGGCAATGGAACAGGCTGCCCAGGGAGGTGGTTAACTCGCCTTCCCTGGCGGTGTTTAAGGTGCAGGTGGATGAGGTACTGAGGGGCATGGTTTAGAGACTGATGGGAATGGTTGGACTCGATGATCTGTTGGGTCTCTTCCAACCTGGTGATTCTATTCTCTAATTTTGGGGTTTATAACTCATGGGAAAATGTGTTACCTAATTAGAACCCATATGTCTGATTTTTCACTAGTGTTTGATCTCACATATGTCTCAGTTCACCCTAGCCATTTGAGATAATCTTTAATGTGTTGATGAGTTTTGTACAACTGAAATGCATGTGTTATAGCCTACAGTCTCTGAGCACTTACAAAATTTAATGATAACTATGTTGGTTTTCTGAAAGATATAGATTCTGTGTAATACTTTTGAATCTCCACTGTACTTGTGGATGTTGATACTTGTATTAGTCATAAGGTGATACTTCTAGCAATAAGTAAAATTCAAACATACTTAAATTCACCTAGTGTATATTTCCAAGTGTGAGATGGTAGTGTCAAAATGTTAGAGCAATTCATTTATTTAAAATTATGTGCTTTGGCTATGGATACTTTGATGGCACGTAAGACATAGAAGAAAAAAAAAAAGAAACTGCTATCATTCAAAGTTCAGGTGAACATGAACAAGGATCAGTATTCAATGATTTACATGGAAAGAATACTAGACAGATGTCTAACTTCTGTACATTTAAAATAAACTCCATTATATTATCTTAAATAATCAACACTATACACAAGGGTTCATATAGAAGACATAGTCACGTGTCTCTATATAAATTTATTCTACAGAGACCTCAGTATCAGACATAAATTTCTTTCTTGCTTTGAGAGAAATGTGGGTGATTTTTGTATTGATTATGGATAACAACAGCCAGTGTTTTGTTAACTGTTGGTGCTGCTGAACAGACTGGATTTAGTCTGTTCTATTTGTATCTCATCCCATGAAACCCTCTGCATATTTGATTTTAAATACTTAGTATTTATAAATAGAGGAAATATAGCACAAAAGGAAGACTAAGATTTAAGATAAACAGTCTTCATTGCTAAGTTCAAGTGATGAAATATCACATCAGAGGTTTGGAGGAGCAGTCTAAAATGCGGTAATTATATGAAGTGAACTACACAGAATTTATAGATTTTAGGATGTCAGGAAGGGAATTTAAGTGTCCAGCGCTTATAGATTAAGTTGAGTTTTGAATGGCTCAGCTCCTGTTTAGGCATCTAGTCATTTTTCTATAACTGTTAACTAAAGGACAAAGGTAGCTAGTGAAAAGTAGTTAGACTTTGCAAACATCTGGATGATTTTAGAGAGAGTTTTACATTACCTGCCTATTTTCCCTGGGATCTTAAAAAACACCTCTACAGGTCTAGGGATTTATCGATTTATTCTCAGATGAATGTGTGAGAGAGGCAGTGGAAAACGTATTCCTGAAATACGTATTCATTCTTTGGACTTACTTAGAACAGAATAAATTACATTGAAGTAATGAGGGAAAAGACAGAAAACCTTAGTGAAGCTTAATCAAGACAGGGATGTGTGTGACAGAAAAGAAGGGTCAAGATTATCACAAACAATGAAATATTGCAGGGCAGAAAAAAAATTATAGAGAATTCTCTGCAAAGCTTAAAGCTCTTTAGTTAGCTATTTTTGTGTATTTTTTTTTTTGCATTTCAGATTGAAGAGCTCACTACTTTTGTAGCTCTTTTTTTTTCTTCTAACTTTTTCTTCCCCTTAATCTGTGTGTAGCATATTGTACAAAGTAAAATAAGGCTTTAAAACTGCATTTCTTGGGAAAATGCAGTTCCCCTGAATTTTAAAGTTCAAGACCACATTGTTTTTTATGAATTAGGCTAATAGTTTTGTGCTTGTGACATGCATGATAAGGTATTACAAAGACTATTAGTTGTCCCAGAGTATTAGGATCACACCTCACATTTTATTTATGGGGGTTTAGTTTTAGTAAAGTGTTCCAGTATACTCCCTGGCCTGGTCAGCAGTTAAACTGGGCAGCTGTAGCCTAGAGCATCCCCCTCAGGGAAAGGGAAATCAGAGAGAGAGACCAAAACAGTTCCAATGAAATAATAATAAAATTTTTGTGTATTATGATGATAATATACAAAAACGATAATATACAAAAACCAAATCAAACTTCCCCAATGACCTCATGCCACCACCAAAGCTGCAGGGGAGTTGTGGCAGAAGTCCCAGACTGGACTCAACAATAGACAGGAGATGGACTCAGGAACTGGATTCAAGAACACATGATTTGGGATCAGAAGGAGATGGATAGATGACATTCTCACTGAATATCAGCCATTGAAGAAGAGGAACTTTACCTGTGTGATTTTTAAACTTTATGCTAAGAATGACATATATAGAATGGAATACTTTGTTGGTCAGTTTTAGGTCGCTTATACTGCTTGCTCCTCCCTACAGGTTCAATTGTTTTTGCCTTGGTTTATGTAGGAATAAGTATAAACAATGGCCTCTCTACATGCCAATGCTCCATTACCTTGGTGATAAATATCAGGCAGTATCACTCCTAGAGGCAGACACTGTCAGGAAAAACAAGTTTTTAACTTTCAGAAAGTGAAGATATTTTGAAAAGGCTTAGCTGAAAAGTTAGAGAATTGGTTCTGCTCTAGCTCAAACCAGAACAGCAGATTCTTAAAAAACGTTACCACATGATCATGAGCTGTATTGAAATTTCTACACATACTGATCTTAACCTTTATCATATTATTCTGCTTTTCTCATAAATCTTCTCTATAATGAGCAGAGTTGATAGAAACAAACAAATTGCTTAAGTTTGCCTTTTTTATTCTGTCTGTTTTTAAGGCTCAAGTCTTATACTTGCTATACTAATATACCTGCTCCATTTTTTATAACACTTTTAAAATTTTTTTAAGAAAACATATTCTTTCATTTTGCTATGTATTTCATTTCTGTAAGGAGTACAGAAGTAGTAATCTGTTCCACTTCCACTCAAAATGCTAAACTAGCTCTTACTCAAGTTAGATGTGAGCAGAGCTATATAGCAGAGATGTAATTGAGAATTCTACTTCTGCATTTTGCTTTTACAAGTGTTTTAAATATATTTTCATAAAAGATGTAACAATTTAAATATGTGAACACGTGTGAGATGCTACTTAGTGTAATACTTTTGTACCTTATCCTTGAATTACAGAGGTCTGGTTATTGATGAATGAAATCCATTCTTCTGGAATAATTTTTTTTAAGTGTACATTTTAAAATCAGCTTCTAAGCCATTTAATACAGAGGTTCCAAATTTGGCTGTTAAGATTGATTACTTTTATGTAATAATTTTGTTTAGACTTTTTTGTTGTTTATGAAAAAATATAAGTGCTCTTAACAGAGAAAGAACCTTCATAAAATTCCTTAATGATTGTAGTGGGTATTTCATTAAAATACACTGCTGTATTTATTAAGTGCTCTAGTAAGTGAATGAAATAATACACTGATGGCTCTTACACTTCCATTTCAGGTACTTGGGTTTATAAAACCTGTGCAAACAAATTACTATATGCAAAAAACATGATGAAATCTAAGTGCTTTTTGAATCTCTGACATTAGTTTTTTATGGATTCATTATTGATATTGCTGCATTGTGACAGATTCTAAACTCCCAGTTGCACCCTGGCAAGAAATAAAATATGTCCCTGTGCCCAGATAGAAGCTCTTTCTTCCTGCAAGTTCCTCCTGACTAGTATTGAAAACCCTTAAATTCTTAATATAGAAGTGAAGGGGTTTTTATCTAAATCTTAAATTGTTAGTAGGCTTTATTAGGATGCTAATTGTCTCACAGACTACTATTTACTGTCTTCTTTGCTGCTTTCTTTGACTTGTTTTAGGCTCTGTTCTTTAACAGAAAAAAATCTGATGGATCTTGAGAAATGGGAACAGAGATGAACATATGGAACTTTTCTAAATATCAGTTCAGCACAGAGGAAGATCATTATATTGCCAGACTTGGTTTTATTATTGGATTATACTTTCAGCAGTGAAATAAATTTTTATCTTTTCTCTTGTTAAGATTAGGGACATTTGTGGCTTAATATGTCTGAAAACAATTTTTTATTTGCGTTCTCAGTGCATTCTTTCCAATACATTTTGTGTGATAATTATATTTAATGGTATGATTTTATAGAATGTGAATAACTCAAATTTTCTGAGTATGATGTAATCCAAGAAAGGTGCTGTCATGCATCAGTATGAATAATAAAAGCATAGCTGCAGCGGTAATATTGGTACTAGCACTGCAAAGGCATTTGTGCAGACAGAAAATGGACAAATCTCTCTTTAGAGTTGGGGGTTTATATATGATTGATGTGCCCTTAGTGTCTGAATTAAATTTCTATGGATCTCGGCTTTATGAACAATTCATTCTGGCCAGTCAGCAGACATGATGTAGCATGAGAAAGTGCAGAGAACAGAGCCAAAACTGCTCATCTCTACACGTTATCTCTCCTTTCTGTGTGGCTTTTTGAGACAAAAAATGTAAGCTTATTGAAGTTCCATCTCTGTTCATATGTAAGATACGTTCACATGTTCTAAGTCAACTCCCAGACAGGGCAATTCTATTGAACAAAGCCTGTTGTTTCTAGACATCAGTAGGAGGAAACACAAGTTACCTTTAAAATAAATGATCTCTTTGGAAAATGCAATAAAGATATTTGAAACAGATTAGAAGAAAATAATAAAACCCCTGGGCTATCAGGAAAAGTAAGCAGTTTGACAGTAAGGTTTTTATAGCCAGGTAGATAGCTGGCTTTCAAATCCTACTGCCATAAATTATGAATTACCTGAATATTTAACTAAAATGCCTCAAGAGAAATATTGTGACTGTGAAGATGTCTTTACATACATTGAAGTATTGCCTTTTGTAAGCTCAGTAGATCCATTAGAAATGGGAATTGTGAAACTAGAGTTACTTGCTAACACTTTTTACTAACAAATATACAAATTTAATAGTTATGATGCATTTCCATAAGTAACAATTAATTTAAATAACTCATTTACATACTTTTCAAATCTTGATTCTTCTAAATCTTTATCAGTCTGTGTTAAAGCACTGTTTAGAGCCACAAAGGAGATTAAAAGAATGTCACAGGGGAGACGTGTCATGAGCGGTATATATGTTAACATTTCTAGTGTCCATTTAGGAAAGGGCAGGAAAATATTTTCAGCATGCTACTAAAAATAAGAAAATGCACATCAGCATTTATTATTTACTCAGTGATTTAAAGACAGTTTTAGGGTTTGGGGTTTTTTACTTCTTGCTCTTTTAGCTTGATTTTTTAAAGAAAATGAGATTTTATGATTAAATGAATGAAACAAATAGCATGGTCTTCTCTCCCTACACCACCCTGACACTCACTACAAAATCTTGAATCTCTTGGTGAGTAGTGACCTTTTTTTGTGAAGGGGATAGAAGTATATATTTATATTCCTTGAATTACGGGGATGTGATAACTGGAGAGAAGATCAATATGATGGCCAACCAATAAGTTCATAGGTAAATATTCAGTTTGTTAAATCACATACTTCACACTCACTCATCAAGACAAATATGTTTGGTATGGGAAGAGATGAATTAAAACTTGTGAAGTATATATATGAGTGAACTGGGAGGAAAATATTTGAAAGAGCATAGGCTGATTATCCTTATACTCATGCCACCATCCTTTGGTTCAGAATCAGGAGCTTTGGCATTAAGATTTTAGCCCCCATGAGTGGAAGGTAAATATTTCTTTAGACAAATATTACGGACACCAAGAAGACTGACTTACTGCATAAGATAAGAATTTATCTAACAGTCTAATCTCAAAATCTTTTTATTTCTGTTGGATTTTGTGTTACTATGGAGCAACAGCACTATGTCAAAGATGCTATATTATTCCTTCATAGCTTAGTTTTATTATACTGTTCCTCCAAATTCTCTGTAAGTAAAACTAAAACGATTTAGAAATGGAATGCTATGCTGAAGCAGCAAATCCTTAATTATTTTTCTGCTATTTATAACCCAGTTGTTCCAATAAGAATGGAAATATGCTTACTGCGTCTATTGAACTAACCCATAGATTAATTCATACATGAATTTTTAAATGGATGTAGTCATGGAATTTAAAAAATAATTTATGATAATATGACTTTACAAACATAATAATTTACAGAACTGTCATAATATATATCATCATTAATCCTGACTGTTAAAGTGGATTTTACTTTTTGATAGTGTAGACAAAGTAAGTGAGAAAATTGTTATGAAATTGCTTTACTATACTGTACAAAATTTGGAAAAAGAAGGAGTTAGGGCTTGAATTTAGTTGTTGTTTCTTTAACTTAACATTTAAAGTGAAAAATATATTCTATTTGGTTCTAATTTTTTGGGGGGGGGAATACATTTCTAATACATTTTCATTATGGAATTCTGACCAATGATATTTCCTGTGATTTAATTAATTCGTTATGTAGTTTTCCCTGAAAGCCAGAGCAAAAGTTATTTTGTTTTACTAGATTGTTTTACTGATGCACTTTCCAGTTCAAATAGAGGTCTTATTTCAGAACTGAATTAGATTTATCTGTATCCTTTTTAAAGAGCTAGGGAAATGTCTGAAAATAGGACACTGATAGGGCCTGTTAATTTACTTTTCCGCTTTAACAATTGTTTCTAAATCTATTTGTATATTCCTTCCTTAACACAAAACACTGAACTGCTTTCAAAGTACTTTTTTTCCCCTTTGTTCACTTTTTTATCTCCTTTTTGACAGGTTACTTACAATAGCTATATAAGCATCCCATTCTATTTGACTATATTCAGGCTTCTACAAATACCTAAACTGGATTTTTAAAAAATACTCAACATTAACCTCAACCATCTTCTGAAACTAGCAGATAAATTGCAGAAGTGTCTGATGAAGCAGATTTTAGCCAAACTTCCCAGAGTTTCTGAATAAATATGTGATCTTGAGCATATTTAGAAGTCATTTAAAATGTGAGATTTCCTCCATTGATGTAGCATTTGATTTATATATCTCTTTCCATGCCAGTAAAACAATGTCAATTCTTATTCTGGTTACTTAAAAGTTCCTCCTTTCAAGGTCTTGCTGAGGTTTTTCCTTTTTCTCTTATCTTTTCTGATACTTCCAGGGGTTTTTCCAGAAGAGAACAACATGTCTTAAGTGCAGCACAGCAGTAAGCCTTGTAGAGTCTTTGGCCATGTTCACTTTGTCGCAAACCTAAGTTGTCTAGGTTCACAAAGTGAATCTTACCAAACCAAATAAGTTTTCCTTGGAATATCAATGTCTTGAAGGAGAAAGAGGTAGAAAAATGCCCAGATTGCAAGCTGAAACAACTTTGGGCAGTAGAGGTAGGTTTGTAGACATATAAGACAAAAAAGTGCCTGGTAAGTTTGTTTGCAAGTAGTAATGTGAGGATTACAAATGTATATTGCCTCTCATTTCTCTTCCTATAAACCTTTAACGATTATTAACCCTAAACTGTAAAAATGGCAACTCTTATGTCCTGATTCAAGGTGGAGGAATGTGATTGAGTCAAATGGAGTCCTGGGAGATGAATTAAAATTGAATGAAACTATTTAGCTAATTTGAACTAATTTATTAATTTTAAGGCAGCTTGCACATATTAAATCATCTATTAAAACTAACTATTGATTCGTGCCAAAGGTAATGGATCTCACAATGAAAGATGATGCTGATGTCCTTGAGAAAGTGGGAATGTTCATGTCAAGTAAGAAGACTCTACCCTTTATGCAATTTAGTGCCAACAGATCATTCCATTTACAGCCACTGGGCATCTCTCAGGTGGACATGTGCAATTTGTTTCAGGAGTACCAGGCACCTCAAGTACCTTCCAACTGAAACTAGACTTACCTATGTGTGACCTCTTCACCACACTTGCATGGAGTTCTTTAACAGGTATGAAAACAAATTACCTTGTTTGGGCTCTTTTAAGCTATATTCAACCACTTTGTTTTTCAAACATTGCCCAAAAACAGTGTTTAAGACAAAATAAAAAGAACAGTTCTTGTGATTTGTACCACAGTCCTTGACAGCATCAGAGGAAAATATCCCAGCAAATGAGAGTCATTATTTAGATGAGCAAAGCATCTAAAATTACTACTCACAGGTATTATTTCAAGTACCACTTGAAATGCGAACAGAAAATAAGATTGTTGGTTTTTCTTATGTAAGCGAGGGCTTCATACTGAACGTATCTGACAAGTCAGCCAGTAATATCCAATGCAGAATAGAATCTGGTTCACTTTTCCAGGGAGTCTACACCTCCTGTTTGGTCTTTAGAATCATAGAATCATAGAACAACCAGATTGGAAGAGACCCATCGAGTCCAACCATTCCTATCAAACACTAAACCATTCTCCTCAGCATCTCATCCACCCTTGCCTTAAACACCTCCAGGGAAGGTGAATCAACCACCTCCCTGAGTAATGTTCAGAGGAATTTGGAACTTAACATTTTTGAACTAATTTCAAATTAGCTGTTGACATGGATGTAGCAATCAAGTTACATTACCTGTGAGGGGAGGTGATCTTTTGTTTAGCAATGTTTTTTTCTTTCTTACTGTCATAGTGGAGGCTGAAATCTGGAGGGCAGCAGTTAATCAAAGGAAATTGTAATGTGATAGAAGTGATCTAAGAGAGAAAATGTATCCCTTGTTTATTGTTGGAATACTGAACTATGCTAGTCCCTTGTCACTGAAGGGATTAAACTTTATGGTTGAAAGTTTCAGATCTTTAGCTGCTCTTAAATTCCCAGATAAATTGATAGCTCTACTTTCTCATCATGGTATAACATGACCTTTGAGCAAATTGTATTTGATCCAATCTTATTCATTGGAGTTGGCTAGTGCCTATTGTAACAGTTCCTATATTTGTTATGTTTTCCAATCATGAGAAGGAAGCTCACAAAGCTTGACTGTTGTTGAAGCCTACTAATGTTATTCACTTCAGACTTGGTATTTATTCTGTCATGGTAATGATACCACATTTGTATCCTCTTTGGCATCATGAATGGCAGTAACATCCCTTCTGAGTGATCCAAGACTAGAAAGATGAAAAAAAGTAGATTTAGATTAGATATTGGGAAGAAAGTTTTTACTGTGAAGGTAGTGAGGCTCTGGAACAGATTGCTCAGATAGGTGGTGGATGTCCCGTTCCTGGAGGTCTTCAAGACCAGGCTGGATGGAGCTTTGAGCAATCTGACCTGGTGGAAGGCATCCCTGCCCATGCCAGGGCAGTTGGAAATGGATGATCTTCAAGGTACCTTCTAACCCTAAAGATTCTATGATTTTATTCTATGGTTTTTAGTACAGAAGTGATCTGTTTCTTAAAATAGATGCCAAAAAAGAATGTTCCACATTCTGTGTACTCTGTCTCTTGCCATGCAGATGTTCAATTCCTTTGTTAGCTTAATCTATTAAATTTGAGTGATACTGAAGGTAATGTTTCATTGTAGAAGTTTATCTTCAACTATCTTTAATTTTTTTTCTGAGTTCAAAAAGCCTCTTCTGTGTCACTAATCTTGAAAGGCAGGCCTTCCTTCCTTCCTTCCTTCCTTCCTTCCTTCCTTCCTTCCTTCCTTTCTTTCTTCTTTCCTTCTTTCTTTTTTTTTTTTTTTTTTTTTTTTTTTTTCTTTTTTTTTTTTCTTTTTTTTCTTTTCTTTTTTTTCTTTTTTCTCCCTTTTTNTCCTCTCTCTTAGCATTCATTCCCTTTGTGCATTTTCTTGACCACTTTGAATTCCCTGTAACCCCAGAAAATGTCATTAAGTAAAAAAGCAAAAAGCTTGTCATACGCTATGCAATTTATGAAAATGGAGATTTGATGGTTGCTAAAGCAACAAAACCAACTACTTTCACTGTGTATCCGAGGAATTATCAAATCATTATACTCCAGAAAAAGGAAGTCATTAGAAATATTTCAGTGTTATAAATTTTCCACCCTTCTTTTTCTGGAATACTTTAAATGTATCATTGCTGGAATTTTTAATATAGAAATCCACTTTGCCACAGAAGCATGTCTTTGGTATATGTTGACCACCCTTTTGATAAAGATCTATACAGATTCATTAGTGCGTTTTTTTAATATCAATGCCAACACAGGTTACATTAAGTTTCCCTGTCAATTACAAAATGAAAGCTCATGAATATCCCATGAAATAGTGGGAGGTCTATCAGAAATTCTACGTTGTACAAATAGAGAAAAAACCTTTACGACTGGGTTAATTGGGGTTTTTTTACTTCTGTCACTATATAGGCAAATGGGCTATTTAGCATGTACTAAGAGTCATTCTAATTTGTACCTTTATTTTGAAGGAAGGTACAGGGATGCACAGATGGTGGCTTTGGTGGTTTGCATTTCTGGGTTTTTTTTCAGGTCCTAACATTCTCCATTATTACCTTCTTCAAAAAATCTCTTAGTAAGAACCTGACGATACTGAGCTTGTCTTCTCAAGAGAGTTTGGTATACTATTACACTTACTTAAGAAGGGAAAGGGCTGTCTGCTAACAGTGACTTACAATCCTCATTTCTTAGGTAATCTTACATGAGAGACCTATGAGGATCAGTCTTTTGTAAAATCGCTTTGGTTTAAGTATATGAGGATCATATATAAGGATTCCTTGACCCATCATGATTATGTAAGTCCACCTCTTTAAATAAATCTTTATATCAAATGACTGAGCAACTCAGAAGAGATATTTACCTTATCAGTTTTGAACACAAATTAGCCATTAAAGTTTTCCACTAAGTTAACATTATGAGTAACAGACTTCATGCTTAAGGTTTTTGACTCCTTCAGTACTTTACTGATATCTAACAACTTCTACAAAGTATAATTTCTGAATTAATTTTGTACCAAACATGTAATATTTCCTTTCTGCTGTTATAATGAAAAAAAAGAAAAAAAGAAACAGATTTGTCAAAATGTGCTAAAAATGGATGCATAATGCAATCTATGCCAAACAAATAAGCCTATTGTTTTCACTATATGGGAGAAGGACCACCTTCTCTGAAGGTAAAAAATCAGCACTTTATTTTAAGTATATCCACTGATTTTTGACATACTTTGGAGGCTAAATACATTAAATTCTTGTCAATTGCTGAAGTAGATATTAAGACACAATTACTACAAAACACAAAAGCCTGATCAAAAATCACAGGAGGAAACTATCCTCCACAATGGACTGAAATTTTATTTTTAATCTGTGATAACAGATTAAGTTTAACTTTTTCAGGACTAAAAATTCAGCTTTGTAATTTTGATACTCTTTGTTTCTGTTTTTACTTTATTTTTACTGCATGCAGATATTTCATATTTTTCTAAGCAATGAAACAAAAATCAAGAAAAAAAGACCTTTAGGTTATTGCAGAGTTCATAAGCAGATATAAATCTGTGTATGAAAAAAATTATATTTTACAGATTTCATTTCAATATATATTATTGAAAGCAACATTCTGTTGATGTCGGCTTAAACTCTTGTTCTTGAACCATGTTTTGCATCTGCCTCAGAACAAATATGATCTAAAAGATCATCAGCTTTATCAGAAAAAATTAAAATTCCAGCAGAAATAATTTCTGAGAAAGAGAACAAATAATTTCTCATTTAAAAAATGAGTTAAAACCTCAAAAAGCATAATCTCAGTATTTCCATTCTGTATTTTCATTTATGTAGAAATAATTTAAAACTCATCTCAACATTGAACAATCTTTATCTCTTTTTCACCTCATTCTGCATTAGAAAAAGATACAGGTGAATGCTGTAATTGGCTTCCTAACATATTCTTCTGTGCACCATAAACCTGAACACATTGAAGTTCTGGACTCAGATGGTATACCCTTATCCAGAGAAATGCAACAAGTTATTTATACACTATTACATTTTTAAGATAAAAGAAGTGAAATAATTTATTGTTTTCTTTCTGTTTATTGATTTGAGGCAATCTCTAAGCTCTCAATATAAACACTAAATAATGGCCATAAGTTAAATAATGTATATAGTATGCATTCAAAGAATCACTGTTGACAATTTTAACATCCATTGTACTCAATATATAAATTTCACAACTTGAGAGTTTATCAGAATCATGTAAACTGCTTCCTAATTTCCCCCACTGCTGAAATACACTGAAGTCTACAGGTGTCCGATTTGTTGGCTTCTATGGTATAAGTGTTAGAGACCAGTTCCACTTGCTTATGAATCTATAGATTGAGAATGATGGTTGTAACAAGGTAAAAGAAATCAGCTTTTCAAATCACAGCAGTGACTGAAAATGAGAATATTCAGTATGAACATTCAGTTGAATGCCTAAGAATGTAATGTGCAAAGAGTTTTCTAGAAATGACCCTGATGACTCTGTAGAAATATTGCTGAAACAATATTTCTCTTTGGAATTACTATAACAACTTCACTTGGTTATTTCAAATTTATATGATATTACTAAAAAATTGTGATGTTTCTCTCCTCTTTGACTTTTGATCAAGGTCAAATAGAAAATGCAACCTATTTCAATACAGGATAAGACCATTTTTTTAAATCTGCAACTAGCCATAAAGTACTTATTACATTGCTATACAAATCACAAAGATTTTATTAGAATGTCAAATTTGTCCCATAGGGGCCATAATTTGAAAGGATTAAAAAGGAGGGGTCATCATTTGAAAGACATTAATGTGCATTAGTATAACCAATATTCTTTTGTTGTTCATTGGCTCCTAGATATCTAGCCCAAATCAAGTTCCTTGTCCTAATCTAAAAGGCAGTAGGGAAGCACATAGGGTTTATTTGAAAAGGGCTATCTTATAAATACTCTTATTGGGTTTTTCAGCTAGCATGGGCAAAGTAAAAGAGCTAGATTATCATCAGAGAAGTGTATCAGAATGTGGCCTATTCTCAGTAGTTTCATAGACCCACTATTAAAAAGTAACTATAAGAATTCATTAATTAATTGACTATGCCTCATGTGCTCAATATTTTGTGAGTCAAATGTCTGTGACCGAAGGGATATTGCAAAATTATATAGGTAAAATGAACAGAAGTCTTTATATTTTGTAGAAGTTCTTGAGAAGACTAAAGATTGCTTATCTCAAAAAGCAAATAAATGAGAATGGGCAGGATAAATGCACAATGCTTAATAGTACAGAGAAGTTAGATAAAAAATTAAGTAGTAGAAAACCCTAGAAAGACATTAAAATTCAAGGTGGTAACTATAAATCCTGGTCCCAAGTTATGTGAAGGTCCGTGGAACCCTTTGGTACATGCTGATTACTGAAAAGAAATTTAGCAAGATTTAAATAAACAATATTTTGAAAACATATATGGTACTATTGAAAATAATAGGCAGAATGGAAGGGTGCATTTTCTTGTTAACTTCCTCTACATTCTCTAAAAGTATCCATCTAGAGGTCAATATAGGAAATGGGCAATTGACAGAATTTGTACATGAACAACAAAAGAAATCTCCCAAGCCAGCATGACACCTCCAACAATGACTACTAATAGATAGAGGAGATGCAAAAAAACCTTATATAATCACCAGAAGTGAATAAGAGTACAGATTTTTAATATAATAGTTACGTGTACATAAAATATTGTACATGCACTTGTATAAAAAAAGAAAAAAAATTAAAAACCCCACCACCCTGTGATTTAATCCCAACACTCTGTTTTGGTTTTTTTTTCATGTAAACAGAAATGATACTCTGTTTCATATATTTTAGCACTTCATTTAACTAATTTTTGGAGCAAGTAAAAAACATATCAAAATGCATTTAAGAAAAGAAATAAAACTCTCATCTTGAGATAGTCTACCTGCTGGGATGGCTGGGGTTGGGGCATATAAACTGCTATTCTGGAGCCTGTAAGCCCTGCCTTCTCTGTTCCCAAATTGCCTAGTGCTTGCCTGCTGTGCCTAAAAGAAAATGGGTTTTGGAACATACTCCCCTTCTCCAGCATCTCTTTGAACTGGGAAAGACTCTATTTCAAATCAGCATATCAGACACACACAAAACTATTTTAGGTACCAGTATTTATGACTCCATGTTTAGTATCTCCTTATTAATATGACTGATAGACTTCAAGTATCAGCAGAACATCTTTTTCTCATTGTTCTTTCAATGAGATAAATGGAACAAATAAAGGAACAAATACAGCCACAGTAAACCAATAAAATATCCTAATGTTTTAATAAAATGAGATCCAATAAGGATTAGCACACATAAGCAGTGTTTTTCCTTCTGCACAGGGACATGTATTGTGACCACTATTCTCACCAGCAACTAGATTTCAGATTTTAATTGATTGAGCCAGGATAAGCAACTACTTCATTTGGCCATTGAAATTACAGATTATTTGATCTGAGAAACAAAAATTATTGCTTTCAGAGAGAAAACATTGTCTGTTTTCTATGCTATTCCACAGTTTTATGACAGTTCATTTACTTTGATTTATAATCAAGATGTTCTTATTACCTTCATATTTTCTGTCTGTCAGTTATACTCCAATTTGAGTTAAGAGCAATAGTGAAAAGGAATGGTACAATGAAAGGCTTACCCTGAGTTAGATTGAGTTTCTTAATTTCCATGGATAGGGAAAAAAAAGAAAATGCTGGTAAATGTGTGGGATTATAAAGGTCACATACACAGGTTATTTTATTGGTTTTGTTTAGGTATTTATTTTGATCAGTCCTAAGTTAGGTAAGTATGGCTCTGCTCTTATGCATCAGCTGTTTCTTAAGAAAAGATTACATCTATCTACAAAGAACAATAATTGTCCATAGAATCAGAAGTCAAAATAAGTGAAAATTCAAATGTCAAGTAAAACTTGAAAATTTATGAATCTCAGAATTTTGACTTGCAAAACACTATAGCAGTCTTGGAAAGATGATAATAGAGGAAGAACATGGCCCTGGTAGTCACCTACATTTCAAGACCACTGTTCAATGAATAAGATTTTTATTTTGTCCTATTCAGCTGTCATCAACTACATATGTGGTATTTTCTAAAATCTAGAAAGTCTAAAGGTACCAATTAATGATATTTATTTTAATATATGTGCTGGTTGGATGGAGGAGGAAGAATAAACCTCAGATTTATTCATTTTTTTAGGTATAACATGAAAATTTAACTTTGAATAGAAGCTATAATATTTACATTTTCTAATTCCTGTCTAGTGTGACGTGGCCCTGTAGGCCATGACAAATAACAAATGCTGATGCTGTCAATACAAATTAAGGCACTTACATAACACAGTGACATGTTTGAGTCAATTCAAGAATTCATCTCAAACGACTGTGTCTTATGGGGCAACCACTTTTCACATCTGTCCTTCTCCTTTCTTGTATTATCAACCCAATTATTTAAACAAAATAAAATAATATATTACCTATGAATACGCCTTTTCTGGAGTGTGGTGTAATAGGATCTTTGCTTTCACCTGGACATTTTGTGCATGAAAACCCTTTAAGCAGAAGATCATGGATGTTGATGCTATGGACAAACATGCAATGAAAGAGGTACATTTCAATCTTTCCTTTGAAGACCACTTATTCCATCAAGAGCTTTTCCCTTTCTTTGGTTTTTCAACTATTTTCCTTAGCACTGCACTCTGATTGCACCTATTTATCAGAATGACATTATCTTATTTTGCTGGGCTTGGAACGCTATACAAGAAGGTGTAACTTTCCTTATTATTTAATTTGAAATAAGACACAAAAGAGACTAAGAGAACAAACAAGAAAATATAGAGATAATATACATCAGGTGATGTAAGTTTTTGCACCGTAGATTTATATTCAATTACAGATCACAAGAAGACTACTGGGAGAATTAAACATGAGGGAAGGATAAAAAATAGAGTAACTTCTATGATAGGTCCTGAAAAGAATATGGATTCACCAACTACTGCTTATCTTAAAGAGTTAATATCAGTCTCTCCAAATGGCTTACCACAAGGATAACACCAGATACTTCTTCCAACATTTTGAAATCATTGCCCAATAAAAGGAAAAAACAGCTAATACAGGTGGTTAAATGTGCCTGAGAAATATGGGTAAAGTTGGATGCTATTATTGTAATATTCATTAATTGAAATGGCATGGTTTAGTGAATCTTAAACTGTTTTTTCTCTGCTGTTTTTGATGTTATTGGTGCTGCAGGAATTTGGTATTTAATGGTAAAGTGTAAAATTATTTCTTGGTTTTTTAATTAATGTTTACTGGTTTGGGTTTTGATTGTTTTTGGGTTTTTTTATTAAATGAAAATTCCAATAATATAGCTGAAAAATATTTTTTCCCTAGATGCACCAGCACTACTTTTTCTTATACTGTCAGGAATATTTACAACTAATAGCAAAAGCATTTTTGTAATTTTTTTTCAATTTTTTTTCTCTTCCTAGAAGTGTGTGGACATAAGAAAAATGGGCAAATAATTACCCATTAGGTTGCAGGTTACCTTCAAGCTCTGTTAGCCAGGTGTTAGGCTGAAGTTTTTTGAAGTAGCTGGTAGAACTTATCTACAATATCAGGTCCATGATAATAATGCAAATTGCACAATATAAATGCTCTTCCAAAAAGAATACAATTAAAGAACACAACTGCTGCTGAAGGGAATCTTTGTTTCAATATTAATATTCTTTTGCATAAAAACCAGATGAAATTTCTCACAAATCATTCCAGGAACTAAAAAAATCTGGTTTTAAAAAATGCCAGTAATAATGGAAAATGAAAGATGATAGTGTTTTGCATATTTTGTGAATTCTTACCTCAAGATTCTTTTTCAGTGAATATTACTTAAAGGGCAACATACAGGGTAATTTTAGTTTTTTTTATAAAATTTTGATTTTTTTAATGTCTGTCAAAGATTCTCCCAGGACAAGGTAGGCAGAGCTCCTGCAGTCTTCTGATCTTTATTGCTTACCTAAGGCTTCATAAGTAGAGTCATCAGTCACTCAGAATATTGCTATTGAAAATAACTTAGACATCTTCTATGGAGTCATTGTGTATTATCCCTCCAGTAACCAGGAATATTAGATTGGAGAACTCCCTGCTTCTTTATTGCCATTCTAGACAGCAATTTTACTCTTCTGTAGTAATGTTTAAAGCTCTTCTCCTCAGCAGAGAATATAGCTAACCAGAGCACTCACGTCCACAAATATGTTGGGACATTTTGAGGAAATTTGAAAAATCAGAAAGCAATCACCATATTTGGACTCTGACCAAGCAGCAGAAATTAACACTTTTTAAAAAATATGGACAGGTATTTTCCAACCACAAGAACACAGTATTACATCTTTTCACTGTATCATCAGAGGCACACATTGGTGGAACATTGCAGTTGAGTAATAACTCACTGTAGGACCCTTATATCTAGTAAATTAATTCAGTACATAACTTACTCCTTCCTTAATCTACAAGACCAATTATTGGAAAACACAAACAAGTACTTACAGTACAAATTCTTATGTCAAGTGCTCCCAAGCAAAGTAAATATTCATTAGTAATGGTTTGTTATCCACAAAATCATAGAACCATAGAATAACCAGGTTGGAAGAGACCCACCAGATCATTGTGTCCAACCATTCCTATCAAACACTAAACCATGTCCCTCAGGACCTTGTCCACCCATGCCTTATACACCTCCAGGGAAGATGAATCAACCAACTCCCTGGGCAGCCTGTTCCAGTGCCCAATGACCCTTTCTGTGAAAATTTTTTCCTAATGTCCAGCCTAATTCTCCCCTGCTGGAGCTCAAGGCCATTTCCTCTTGTCCTGTCCCCTGTCACTTGAGAGAAGAGGCCAGCTCCCTCCTCTCCACAACCTCCCCTCATGTAGTTATAGAGAGCAATGAGGTCTCCTCTCAGCCTCCTCTTCTCCAGGCTAAACACCCCAGCTCTCTCAGCCGTTCCTCATAAGGCCTGTTCTCCAGCCCCTTCACCATCTTCATTGGTCTTCTCTGGACATGCTCCAAAGCCTCAGCATCCTTCTTGTGGTGAGGGGCCTAGAACTGAACCAGGTAAAAATATAATATTATACATAATCATATTCATATGGGCTTATAATTTAGGCAATGGGACCTAAAATCAATACAATCAATTTTCATGCAAGAACTATAGGCAATAAAAGTCCTCCTAAAATGCAGTCTGGCAAAGACAGCACACATCTAGCCATTAAATCGCAGTGACTCCCATCACACTTGTAGGGTGGACCATAAAAAACAGGCTACATTTCCTTTTAGGAAGACAGACTACCACAGAAGATTACCAGTAGTAACTTGTCTGTTTGAGAGGCGGCATATCTTGGATCTGACTGAGTTTTGTCTGGCAGGCACAAAACCTATTGAATTGGAAAATGCAAAAGATGATCTTGCAAGCACTCTATAAAAGATTTTCAACCCCTATATTAAGTTGCATTTATAAAGAAGAGCTAATAGCAAAAAAACCCCAAAACCACAAAACCCAACTTGAGTACTTGACATAGTTTTTGCTGAATATGTTGTGGTATCTATTTCGACAGCAAGAACTGGCATAATTTCATTTCTATCTCTCACACAGAATGTTTTCTGCAGTCTTATCTCCTAATTGTCCCTAACTAAATCATAGAAGAGTGAAATAAAGTAGATCATAAATAACTAATAGCTCACAGTATTATATGTCTGTTTTCAATATATTAGAGTGTTAGTTTAACTTTAATGGATTCCAATATACAATTTACATCAACTTACATATATAAATGTATTTTAAAGGTAGAAAATAAATTTGGTTGTTACCATTGCAAATAGTAAGAATTGGATACAGTAGGCTAAATAAAATATTTCCTTTGCATTACTGTTTCTTTTGTATCAGCTTTAGTATTCAGAGAAGATATTTCTCCAATGCTACCTATATTCTTTTCACCTACTGATGACTTTATCACACCTCCATATTCTTGTTCATCTTTTTTTTCATCCACTTCAATTACATCTTCCATATTACTGAAATTATTCTTGTTTATTTTATTAATGTCCAGTTGTGGAAATACTCAAAATGCTTACCTCCACTTACGCAGGTACTTGCTACTCTGACCTTTACATATGAAATCAAATTTATTCTGTGATATATGACATAAAGAATGCCATTTAGCATTTATCTTGGAAGATACATGTTTAGCCTTCCAGCAAAAAGTTTCCTAAAGCAAGAACTTATTTGTTTGACAGTAATTTCTTTGTATCACCTGTGATTCAGCATTGTTTAACAGGTAGGTTAGATGCAAAATCTGGATTATGTTCTAGATATCAACTCTACCACCTGTTCCAGTTGTTGGAAAATGGTATAGGACTATTTTATGTTAAGAACAGAAAAAAATTACAGGTTTAAGATGGATCTAAATGTTGCTGAAATTCAAGACTATTTGTATACAAGGCAAGATAAATGAGGATGAGTTAGTATTATTTCTCTAAACTTTGTTTAATATCATCATCATTAGCAATCATTATCTTCCAAGAATAAATATTATGACTTTAAAAAAAAAAAAAGTATTTGTTAAAACACTGAAACTCTGAGGGTCAGGGAAATGTCATCCTGAACAACAACACAATTTTTCAAGAGGAAATTTGTGATGTAGAGTAAGATCAAAAGAGACAAATAAATGGAAATGTTTGAAGATTTGAGTAAGCCATCTGCAGAAGTTGCATATATTCTTATTTTGGTTATGAAGCTGCTGTTGTCCTTTGACAGGGCTGGCCAATTACTCCATAGGACAAAGGGTGCCAGGAATGGCAGGGCATCCCCAAAATGATCAGCTGATCAGGGATCTGGCCAGCCAGGGAATGTTCCATTGCCCTCAGTGAGACAGAAGTGTAGGCCAACACTGGGAGAACAGCCAGCTTTAACTGACAGCTTAGAGAGTCAAGAAATTCTTTATCAGCAAGGTGACTCTGAGGTAAAGGCAGGGACACAACTCAGCAAGTGTCACAGGTCACTGTAGGTCTACAGTGGTGAAGCAAGTGGGGGTCAGGTCAAGAAGTCAGCCTGTGGTTTGGGGTCCAGGTCCAGACCATTAGGTTCATGACCAAGAAGTGACAAAGCTGCAAAGTGGTGGGCAAAGGAGCTCCAGTGGGACCCAGCACTATAGCTTTGGACTAAAGCAGATCCTGTGGGATGGATGTCAGCCCAGGCTTCCTCACAAGTGCTGCTGCATATCTTCAGCCCAAGGCCACCAGCAGGAATGGTGCAGCTATTGGCTATGCTGCCCCTTGACCCCACAGTCAAACTCCTTGGAAGAGGGACACCAATCTGTCTTTTCAGTAAGGTTTGTCCTCATGCCTTACTTAGCTCTGGAGGCACATGGTTATGAAACACTGTGGTCATAGTAGGGACATGCTGCTCCAAGCTGTATCCCAGGTCAGGTTGAGAGTTCCCATGGTTCCATTTCAAAGACCATGGGACTCGGTGGGTTTGAGACACCATAGATCAGTCCTCAAACACCATGGGGTCCAGGCAGGTGTTCCCAGCAGTCTGTTGTCAGATCATGGAGTGGGCTAGGGCCTCAAGACACCACTGAAGAGTTTGCAAGGCCAAGTGAAGGGTTCAACCTGCCTCAGACAGTGACTGATAGTCTTAGGCTGAGCTGAAATGGGGCTCCTGGATTCATTGGCAGGTGTTGGTAATTCAAGCATACCTCCAGGCACAATTTCTCCTCCTCTTCTTTTTTTATAGTAGTAACAGCACAATCAGTTGGTGCAGTAACAAAGATTTTCTTCAGCAAATTATATTCTAGTTACCTTTGTCCAAATCAGTTAATTAAGTGGCCTCAGCAGGAAAAAAATTAAGTGTCTGATGGATGGTTACAGACCAGAGGCCATTTTGTGAGCATCTCCAAGCACTGAATAACTTATGCTAAATGAAATATAGACATAAGACTTTGCAGCTGTATGCATAGTTTTGCACGTACACACCACGAATATAAAAGCTTATACAGGCTCCAAGTTTCTTTTACAACACTAAGCGATTGTTCTGCTGTAATGCTTCTCTCGTTTTTCAGTGGTAACTTTTCTTGGGTAGACCTTGAGTTGTAACTTTGTAGTCTATTGAGCTAGAATGCTCACAGCTGTTCTCATGGGAAAGTGTAAGATTCATGTAACTAACTGATTGCTTGTTGCTAAAGGAGAATTGTTGAATCAGCTTATTAAAACAATATTCTGTATTAATCGTGAAAGGTATAAGAATTTGTAATGAACTCAATAAATTGGCTCACTGGAATCACATTGATTCATGAAGTGATGAATTGGTTCCTCCGTCAAGTGTCCAAAGAGAAGGTTTTAATCCTATTTCTGGATATGAAATTCTTACTGATTCAAAGGCTTCCTTACAAGTGATTAGTCTTAGACTGCTATTGTCTCTCTCTCTTCCATATACTCTCTGTTATTTTATTGCACTTTTTTTGTTTTCTGTAAGAAAACCACTGGAGAAAATGTAGAGACCTCTAAATACCATACAACACCCTATTAAAAGAAGAGTCTATATTTTTTGTTTTAGTGCCTTTTGCCCTTTGTTATTAGTTGCATGCTCAGTAGTCAAAATACATTCAAAAGTGTCTTCTGCCTTCAAAGATTAGCCTTATTTGCATAAGGTCCAGTATCCTTTTTTTTTTTTCTGAATTTCTACAAAATGGAACCTCAAATATGGGTTAATAGTTGAGCCAAATTTATTTATACATCTGTGAAGATCCAGTACTGAATACTTTATAGTATTATAGTAGTATAGTATACTTTATATCTTGCCTAACACAGTTGAAAATTCAGCCAAATATTTTCAAGATTCAAACACTTGTAAGAAAATACTGTATTTGCTTAGATTTACAACTTACTTGTTCCACCAACTTCAAAACAAATGATAAGTACATATTTACCTGGCAAGTGTTAACACAGATCCAGATATGGCAGGGCATGGGAAACTAAAAGGACAAATGCAGTTTTGTGGTGCTCTGCTGTTTCTGTGTTATAGGATTTTCTGCATAGATTTCTTATAGATGATTGAGAATAGAATTATGAATCTTCAACAGCTCCATGAAAGATAAACAGAATGTACCACACATGTCATAAGTCTTTAGAAATTCTACTAATTTATGAAGAAACGGGTTTCAAAATTGAAAATAGATTTTAGCTTTGGTAATGAAAGAGAAAATACTTATTTTAAAAATATGTTTATGACTTGTTTAATTTTGCTGGAGCAGATTAAAAATGAAATTAGATTAATTTTTCTTATATTCATACATGTGAAATAGCTGTGTGGTCCCTGATAGTTTCATAAAATATGATCATAAAAGACTTTTTTACCTATTTTGCTGACGATATCAGAAAAAATACGAAAACTTGAGATGGCAGTGAAAACTGAAAATATTCCTTGAGTCATGAGCTCCCAGTTAAAATTCACAGTATATTGTCAGAATGCTTTATGAAGAAACTAATGTCAGGTCATATTCTAAGAAAGAGGAAAAGCTACTGAAAAAGGCTAATATCCTTCATTTTGTAAAAGAATTGTTCATTAAGTAATTTCAGTCCCTGAGACTGAAATATATTGTACACAGAAAAAAAAATGGTAGGTAGGAACCCAGAAGCTCTTCTACTTAATAATAATATCCAAAGCGCAAAACTGGCAACAGTCGTAGATACTTCTTGCACATAAAATGACAGTCAAGTCTCTGTTTTGCTTTCCATACTATAATCTACTTTCACCTTTCTTTGAATCCCAAATCTACCTCTGAAAGTCTCCCATGCCTTCCATGCTTGCTTTAAGGATAGCTCTTGAACTGCAAGGTTCACAAATTTTATTCCTGTGGAATGATAGATACCATATAGTTTCTTAAGCTTGATATATCCAGGAGTTTTTTCTTTGCTTCTTTCGGAACAAAAATCACAGTCTGGCTATAATCATATCCCACAGAGTTGCAATTTCCAAATGCTGTTGTAGGACCTCAAACTGACTTCACTTTTGGTGAAGCTTCCTTGAAAGATTTATTCATAAGGAAAAGAAGTCATATAAAATATTTAGAATTAATTTATGAATCTGTTTATATCTAGGCAATGTAGCTTCATAGTTCTGCATGTTACTATTTTTCATGTGCACTTGATTAGATATATCTACTTCTAAACTAGAACATGTGGAAAAAATGTGGGAAAATAAAACTGAAAAGTTTTATTCTGCTATGTTTTGTCTTTGCCAATAGAAAATGAAATATATCTGGACATAGCAGTTAGAATAGTTAGAAAAACAATGAGATCATGNGGAGATTTAGGCTAGAGATTAGGAGGAAGTTTTTTACGGAAATGGTCATTAGGCATTGGAATATGCTGCCCAGGGAGTTGGTTGATTCACCTTCCCTGGAGGTGTTTAAGGCACGAGTAGACGAGGTCCTGAGGGACATGGTTTAGTGTTTTGTGGGAGTGGTTGGACTCGATGATCCAGTGGGTCTCTTCCAACCCGGTGATTCTGTGATTCTGTACGAAAGTGCTTTGGAAGATCAAAATGCTAATGAAGGATAGAATTCTAGAAGAATCAAAGGACAAAATAATTGCTGTGGTCTACCTGATGATATGTTTTAATTTTCCAAGATATACCTGCTCAGCTCTGTTGCTCTTTTGAGATGATAAAAGCCAATATGTTTGGTGTTTACTTTTTTGTAGAATCTGGGAACATTGATATTCTTATATCTTATGTTATGAATCTATAATGATTTGCTGCTCACACCTCTGTTTTGATGGGTATGAATTGACATAACTTGTGTTGCACAGGATATTTCACCCTGAAAGGCTGTTTTTCAAATATGCGGCACAGAAGTCAATGATCATTCAACTCAGTGATAACTTCAGTTAGAACTGTATTGTTAATTTTTAAAGCCTACCCTACATAACTAACTGTGTGTGTTTTAGTAATAACATATATACCTGCATTCTTGAAAAACAACTCTAAACCCAACTAGGTATTAGCTAAAAATAATGGCAAATGAAATGGATATTTGATCAGTGTGTTAAGTCCTGGTTTTTTGTGATAGTTCTATATCTAATACAGCTGCTACTTTATTATCAAGATTTTTTAGTGTCAGGTTTTTCTCTGCATAGTTCTGGAGGTGCAAAACCAAGATACTATGGTCTTTGCAAACACACAAACATACCTGGTATTCTTTGAAAACATTTAATATTAAAATAATTTCAGTTGTTAAAATAAAACTAAATGTAGATGTCTCACTTCAGTGTAGAAATTCTAATGTGTCTAAGGCTGCTTTCATCCTCCTCCAAGTTAAAATTTCTAGGATTTGATCTGCTTACATGCCTTAAGTGAAAGTATCTTTATATGGATGAACTCTGGAGATCAATGTCTCCTACAAACAAATAACTTCAGAGTCAAAGCCTCTGTTTGTGCAAATGAAAAATTAAGAATGTGATGTCATCAAAGAACCTGACCTGGATGCTACTTATACTGCACATTAGAAATTTAAATGTGCTTCACAGTGTTCTATGAAATAACTGTTTTTCATATGAAATGCAACTAAAAGCTATAGAAAAACACAGCAGCAATAAAAAATCATGAACTGGTGAGATACATTGCACTCTATATTGCACTGTTCGTGATTCCAAGAGACAAAATCATGAGAAGGAATAAGCTGAATGATTCCAGAAACATTAAGTTAATGGTGCCCATAAACTCAGTTATTCCATGCTCAGAATAAAATGTCAAATCTTTCAAGAAGTCAGTCTAAACCGAATTTTTTATAGTTCAGTAATATTAACTACTAAGTTAATTTATAACTTTTTTCTCTATATACTCTGAGAATATAGATATTCTTAAATATGCACTATGATACAAAGATTGTGTCGTACTTTGAGTGGGTAAACTTGAGAACTTTTTCATCAACTCCCTATTCAGATGTATGTCCCATTGCATTTAACATTCAGAAGATGGAGCCTGAAAGCACAGATGCTGCAATACACTGTGCTACATTTAGACACATTTAAATTGCATCATTTCTGAAAGAATGAAAGAGGTTTACCTGCATGGTAACTTTAAAAATATACTAGATTTACTAAAGGAAAAAATTTAAATAAAACTAAAGAATCCAGACCAAACAAATAAAAATGCCAATCTGTATTATATTTTACTGTATGTTCAGAAATCATTACCATGTGATCAATCTATTAGTTCCTAAAAGTGAACATTTCAGGACTCTTTGTTCATCCCTTTGTGTCAGACTTCATATACACAGCAAATTAGCATTAGTAATGGAGGATGTGAGTTATGTAGATTAAATTTTCACCATGTTTAATTCACTGGCAATTCTTTTTACGTTAATTTGTGTTTAAAAATGATTATCCAATAATGCCAATCAGATTATAATCTAATATATATAAGGATTTTTTTCTACTAATAAAAAACTCCTAATATTTAGAGAATTTAATGTTGCCTTGATATGTGGATTAACTGCAATTTAAACATGGACACTTAAATCAGTTCTTTATCTTTATAAATTTTTAGTATTATATTAACATGACTTTTATTAAGCTATAAAAATTTTCTACAAATTCATTTAGAGATCTGTTATACTCTTGTATAAGAGTGCAAGACAGAACACTAGCAAATATTCTTTAGAGGATTAGCATGCACTAACAATAAGACATACTGAATGACCTGTTGAAATATCTTTAAATTTCATGACTTTGTTACATTTATAACCAAGTATTATGAGTATACATCTTCATTTCATATTTGGAGGGAATCATTACATGATATTTTTCTGTAAACCAAATAATAACCAAACTTATATGCAAATTTGTAAAGTAGTCACTACTTAATGAAATATTCAGACTATAAGGAACAAGAAAAAAATAAGTAAAGCCATGCCTAAGGCAGCTAAAACTGTTTTACTTTCAATTACAATCTATTCTAGGGTCTGTGAATAGTGACAAAAAGAAGACTCTTGTTTTTTATGTTTGCATGTGGTTACACTTAGCGAATATATGTCCTCATTAGAAACAGAATTATAGAATCATTAGGTTGGAAAATACCTTAGAGATTATCAACTCCAACCTGTCCACTACTAAATCATGTGCCCAAGCACCTCATCTACCTGCCTTTTAAACACCTCCAGGGTGTTCCACCTCCCTGGACAGCCTGTTCCAGTGCTTGATAACCCTTTCTGTGAAGAAATTTTTCCTAATGTTCAATCTAAACTTCCCCTGACACAGCTTAAGGTTACCCTATAGGTAGCTTCAGAGAACAATAAGGTCTCCCATCTGCCTCCACTTCTCCAGACTAAACAACCCCAGTTCCCTCAACTGCTCCTTGTAAGACCCAGCCCCTTCACCTTCTAATTGATATTTGGTTTAAACAAAATCATTCTTATTAAATTTACACTAAATCATTCCTTATCCCTTTGTTTGGTTCCATGCTGATGACTGTGAGATGCAGTGTTACCAAGTACACTGTTACTACATAAAAAGTAGCAGAATGCTTTAAGTAGAATGTATTAAGTGCATTGTTCCCTATACACCAGCTATCAGAGAAAAAATATTGCATGAGACAGAAGTAAATATAACAGGTGCCAAAGGTTAAAGCTTTCAGCATGTTCTTCCTGCTGATGTTAGAACTAGATACAAGTGGCATGGATCTGTAGTTGTGCTATTTTCTTTCCTTCCACGTCAGTACACATGAATTATGTCTACTCCTTTTTTTTTTCTCCTAAACTGGTACTCTTGAAATATTGGTGCAGAACTTTGATCATAATTAATCTTCAAAAAATATTTAAAGTTTTCTAGACAAGATTATCTCCTTTCAAATCACACACCTGGGAAAACCTGTCAGCTTTCTCTACAAAGATCAGTAGGTCTTATGTTTCTTTTCTTTTTCCTGTTTCATTCTTCTTTGTTCAGCTGGAGATGCCATCCTTCATCCACTCCCTCACTTGTTTGGGTATTTTCGTATTGCCTCATCATATCTTGTTATACATTACATTACTTCCACCACCAAATCACTAAATTTTTATTTATCTAAAATTCACCTCTTACCCTCCATAACGGCTTCTGTTAAATTCAAATATCAGATGAGACAATCAAGACATCTGAAATTCACCTCATATTTATTATTTATATTAATACTGAAGTAATAAGAACTGTCTCAAAATTATGAGTAGTGGAAGCTGATAGCCTACAAAAATAGTACTCTTATAACTCTCATTTTCCCTCCTTTTCTCTATGTTTTCCTGTCTTGGATCTAGGTAGCTGCACTTTGGGAGTGGTAGAAAGCTGTTCTGGCCAGATTAATGTACTGAAACACAAACATTAATTGAAATCTAAATCAAATTGTAAAGGATAGTAGGTCATATCTAATACTAGACAAGACACACCAAATTCTTAAACTTTGTTCAAATCATGTATAGTTCTGCAATAAATTTAACGACACTTCATTTCATTATATTTTCAGGTACCTTTTCAGAATCAGGTTTCCAGATCAAACTGAATAAGCAGGGTACATGTTCTGTGATATTGTGCAGATCATCACTGACACAACTAAATGGCAAGTTACTGAAAATAGCCATTGTAGTATTTCCTTTACAGCAAGTCTTTGCTTTGAATGTCACCTAGCATTCTTATCAATAAAATCCTGTATATGTTTTGATGCAAGATATCAGAGCTCAGTTGTGCTGAATGACCTTTTAAAATAATGTTTTGATGCTTAATCAAGGTGCCAGTTGCTCATAAAATTACCTGTAATCTTTCCACTGCTCTCTGTGAACCTTCAGTATTGCATTGATAAACATTTAAAGGTGTACTGAAAATAAGTTTTCATGAACTCTGAGACATCTGAAACTGATAACAGATTATATAGGTAGACCCAGAAATGATGAAGAGAAGCATGGAAAATCACATTCCTCTTCTCACTTACCTGCCAGGACTAGATTTTACTTTTTTTTTTTTTTTTTTTTCCTGAATTGGCTACTGTTGCACTCACTTGGGGGATAATTTTCAAAAGGAAAAATATTTTCAGTCTCTCTTAAAGTAAGTCAAGCAAGACAGACATAATGTCCATTAATTGCGAGAACTCGGAGTTTTCAGGAAAAATAAAACAAAGTAAGGAGTTCAATAGGCCAGTAACAGTGCACATAGTTCTGTATTCAGGAGAAAATTGGTATTTGTAACTGAAAACATGGACTCCTGATTTCCATCTGGGATAGCAGCATTTTTCAACAAACAGAATTTCTTGATAATGCAATAATTTTGAAATACAATATTGAATTGTTTCTTGTTGTCATGTTCATTCCTTCATGACACTTTTCTGCTCTTTCGTTCATTAGGAAAGGTTATATAATTCATTATACAGATGACAGGGTAAATTAGTGAATAGACACGTTTGGGGTAGGAATGATTCTATTCATTTCTGTTGGATTAAAAGGATTATTCCTGAATACAGGCATTTTCTTCAGTGGTCAACATCAAAGAGTTATCTTTTTATGATTATACACACAAGGAAGGAAGAAAATACAATGTAGAGCATGTGAATTTGAATGGCTCAACTTAAAATTAACACTTTGTATGTCCTTCTGTTTCCAAAGAACAATATTCTACTATTCTACATATACTATTTCTATACAACCCAAAGGAATTATGTGTTATGCTTTTTAATTGCTTTTTGTACAGCATTTTTTCATCTTACTGCCAGTTATTAAGATTGGACATAAGAAGAGAGAACATCTAGTAGACTTTTCTTGACAGTAAACAAGTAAACTCCCCCCAAATACGTATTCATATTTTTGGGGTTACCAAGATATAGGTTAATATCCTAAGACTTCTGAAACTAATTATTATAGCTAAGTCAGAATTCCATTTTGAGTCTGTCCAAATGGAGAAAGTAATATAGAAAGACACAAAAATATTCAAAAAAGTGGCACATTTGGGGTAAATTCTGTGGTCTAATCTATATTGATTGTTATTTATTGGGTGATGATTGTCTGTCTTCTTAAACTCTCTTTGAAATCCTAGACTAAATTTTAATTTCCATAAGAAACAACCCTTCACTTCTTATAAATATGTAACATAAATTATGATTATTAAACCTTGATCCAGAAATATGTTTAAGTATGCTGTGCTGAAAGAGACAACTCATAGACATAAATTTGGGAGCAATATAGAATGTGTTTATGGACATACACAAGAAAATTACTCCAAATTACACATGTTGTTTTAACCAAGCAACATTGCTCTGCGACTTCCCATAATGCTTTAATGGTTTGGCTAAAGTAAGAAAATATCTTTGAAACCAACTTAGGCTTTATGGTTGCTAACAGCACAGCTTCCAGAGGCAGCCAACAGATGCAGCAGTTTCCACAGTCCTTTCTGAGCTCTGCTTCTTTCAGATCTTGAGATCTTCTTTAGCTTTTCAGGCACTTTACTTGGGATCTGGAAATTCCTGGGAATCCTCCAAAGTTTTCTGCTAATACTTGGTAACACTACAGATGGGTAGCTCTAGTACCTCCTGAAAAACTCTATCAGCTGTCCTTCATTGGGATTGCCTAGAACCTCTAGTATAGCTAACCCTTGACTGGGGAGGGTCAAGCTCTCTCTCAGCCTGTATAAGAGCCAGACAGTCCATGCAGCAAGAAGAGCCTGCAACTGTGAAATCAGAAACTGGAAGTTCCTGTCATGATGGAGGCTGAAAGATGATGATTCCTGAAGAAGGCATATCAATCTGCTGAATTGGCTTGTCACCTTGGAAGGTTTGTTATTTCTTGCTTGCCATGGATTTTATGGTTGGACTCTATGATCCGGTGGGTCTCTTCCAACCTGTTGATTCTATGATTCTATGACTTGCACTTGGGATGTTGTGGAAAGACTACAGAGACTCTTCTGGCCATTTAACTGCTACTCTGCTGCTTTTCTATGTAAGCACAAGATACTAACTAGCATGACCTGGGAAGTATCATAGAACCACAGAATCATCAGGTTGGAAAAGACCTCTTGGATCATCGAGTCCAATGATTCCTCTTTGCTACTAAACTGGGTCACTGAACACCTTGTCTACCCATCTTTTAAACACTTCCAGCGTTGGTGGCTCAATGAACTCCCTGGGCAGTTTGTTCCAGTGCCTGATGACCCTTTCTGTGAAATATTTATTTCTGATATTCAGTCTGAACCTCCCCTGGCATAGCTTGAGGCTATATAAAGTGTGACTGTAAGGTTCTGAGGGCAAGGTTCAAGGGAAACTGAGCCCAAATAGGTTTCTGATCCTGCTGGTAAAGTAGAAAGGTTTAGAGTACTCAGTGGATCCTGTGAGTTGTACAGTTTGTGGTGTTATCAGGGTTTTTAGTTTCTATGACCATGGGAGCTTTCTTGAGGCTCAACAGTTCTTTGGAAGAGACAGGATTCACTTGACTACAAGGAGAAAAAATGTGTTCACCATCAGACTAAATCCTTTTGAGGAGTGCTTTTGAGGGCAGACATATAAACAACTAAGAGCTTTCAGAGCACCTTCAAGGGGAAAGCTCTCAAGAATATACTAGGGAATAAGCACATTTAACTGCCTCTCTGAAATGCCCCTGCACTACTGTGAGCCACATGGGGAGCAAATAGGAAGAGATAGCAGTCTCTGTGTAGTTACAGGGCTACAACCTCATTGGGATAATGGATGTGGTGTGCCTTGATAGAAGTGGTCTCTGTGCTAGGCCTTTATTTGTGTGATTTCAGCTATGGTATAATTTTTGCTTGCTGATATTTCTCTAATTTTTATGAGGGAGTTTGATACTCTGACAGACAAGTAACTATAATAGATGGGAAATCTGATTGTTCTCTCCCTGCAATGAAGCACCTGGCACAATAATACAGTCTATTTTGCAACAAGGTTCCTTGGATGTTTGAATGGACTAATTACAGTCCCTCACCTTCATGTGATACAGAATATATAGTGAATGACATTTTTTTTCAAGTAAAACTTTTGTGAATTAATGTTTCCTAGATACTTCTACATGGATCACTAAATGAATCAGAAATAATCTAAAATTACCTGTATGCAAAACATCTGTCTCTACCAAGAGTAATATAAAATGTCTTTACTTGCAGTTCCATAGTGTTATTGATTCCAGTGCCACTTTGTAGCCGTGGTCTGTGTAGTGCAGACACTTTGCTACTGTACATAATCAACATGGGGTATTACTGCAAATTAAGATGTTCAGGATGGTTCTGGATATTGCTTGTGACTGTGTATCAAAACATGGAGTGAACAACATGATAAACTTTGATTCTTTGCCTGTTGCACCTCTCCTCTCTCTTCCCATTTGACTGTTACTTTAAATTATCATACCTCCAGATGTCTGACAACAGAAATATCTAAGAAAAAGAATGTAACTAAACACAGATGCTTTGCCCTAGCTTTATGGCTAGCATGAATATAGTTTTGGTTAAAATGGAAGTGTCTCCAGTAGATGAGGCTTATGGGATAGATAAGACAACAGATAACTAATAACAGTGAAGGAAGACATAGAAATATGCATCCTTTCTTATCTTTTGGCCAAAAGGAAGTAGATCAGACTATCATTTAGATAAAGAGTATCTTAAAGCATATTTAAGTATTAAATTTCTAAACTAATTTAAGTGTTTGATATAATTTATCCCTGTTAATTGCTAGACATTTAGACCATTTTTAGAGAAACTTACGTAAATTTGCAGCTGTTTTAATGAAATGTTCTGTGTGTACATCCGTGTGACTTATTCATGAAGCACATCCAACATTTCATTAAGAAATGAACACTTATCTTATTTTCGTGATGTCTGTACTCCTAACTTCAAGACTATGTTGCAGATACTTCCAGAAAACTGAAACATGTTTTTTAACAAGCACAGTGAATTACTTCATGTTCACTGAGTTGAAATTTAGCAAGCAAGCCCATATCCCTAAAATAGTACTTCAACCTACTTGGTTCATCTATGAAGTATTAAATTCACGTCCTCCATCTTCTCAGTTCTCAATGGGCCTGCTGACTTACATAATGGCTGCAGGACTGCTTTCAAGGGTTCCAAAAAAGTCTTTCGAGCAGAAGATAAAAATCTGTATCTGAATCCATTTCAGAATAAACTATCAAAGAATCATAGAATCACCAGGTTGGAAGAGACCCACCGGGTCATCGAGTCCAATCATTCCCACCAATCTCTAAACCATACCCCTCAGCACCTCACCCACCCACACCTTAAACCCCTCCAGGGAAGTTGACTCAAACACCTCCCTAGGCAGACCGTTCCATTAGGCTAATTACAACAGCTTTTTAGAGTTCAGAATACCTTTAGGAAGTTCTAACCAGCATGCTTCTATTACCAGGTCTTCTGCATATCTTTCAGGTCTTGATCTTACTTGGGGTAAAGCATCGGCACAGATGTGGGTGATGTGCAGCTGCTGCAACCCCCACAATGGGCACTGCAGACACCCTGACCCCGTTCCACTCTATTATAATAAAACCTTTTTTGTTAATTTCTATAAATTCATATTCCTTTACAACTGTTCTCAGGAAGCCTACCTACAGCAACAGCTCCTTGCTGTGGTCCAGTTTGTACAACTACTTCTTCTCTCCTTCTTTGATCCTTTTTTCTCCTTATGCCTGGCAAAAACAGTGAAAGACCTCTAAGGCAAAGTTTCAAATAATTGAGAGTATATAAAATGTTTTACATTTAAAATATGAATGTAGTTTTTTGAACACATATATCTGATATAATGAGTAATTTTTTTTTTCAAGGCTTAAAATACAGCAATTAGCATAGCATTCAAGGATTCAGTCCTATATGGGGAGGACAAGTACAGAACATTTGATCATCTTTAACCCAAAGGGATTAAAATATTTATAACCTTAAGTATATAATCTAAGAATGATTTAATACATATATTAAAATGGCTTTCAGACTTGGGAAATTATACTGCATTCCAAGACATGCTTTTAACCAAAATGACAAATATCAAGAAAGAATAAAAGGTACAAGCATGATGATTTTTTGTTATTATTTTCCCTAAGTATCAACTACTTAAATAAAGTCAAATGCCAAAATTTTTCCAAAACTCATACACAAACCATCAAAACTGATAACAGTTCCTAAAATACTTTGAGGGTTGAGGGAGAGTTAGACTTAGATGTGTCCATTTATCACAGGTAATGTAGGGAGGAAGAAGCACTCTGTGGTTCAGATAAATGGTTGAGATTTAAGCAATCCAAGGTAATTTTTTTGCTGTAGATTTCTCATGCCATCTTCTGCAAATCATTTGAATGTTCTGGACCTTTACTTCCTCAGGCATGCAAGTTTTGCACTGATATCTATCTAGTAATACTGTTGCAAGGAATTGAGGTCCTAGAGTTTGGAATTTCCAGCTCTTAAATAATTGAGACAGTGACGTTTCTTTTCTTCTTATCCTTGGTTTATGCATCTTCATTAATTCATATGCATGTATTCTTCTCTGCTAGCAGTTGTAGATGTATCAGTACAGAATGCTGATATATTGATTAATTCAATACAAGAGGTAGTATAGTTCCAGGAAGAAGGCAAGAGCACAGGAGGATAGTAAATATCATTGCTCACTTATATTAATTCACTAGGTAACCCTAGCAATCATTTTACCATTCAGTGTGTTTTCTTTACTGACTCCATCTTTTCTGTTTAGAGTACAGACTTTAAAATAACACAGGATAACATTTTTTCTGAGTTTCTTTTTTTTCCAAATCTAGAATTGTAATGAAATAAGGCATGCATTAGAAAAATAAAATTAAAACAGGTCCATAATTACCCACTGTGCTAAAAAATATCCCTTGTTCCTGTTTATAACTGTATTAGGAAAAACTGAAAGAACAATATATATAAAATTTAAAGTATATTAATAAGAAATTATACCCCCCAAAAAATAGAAATCTGTATTAGGATTGTAGTATAAAATTAACAGTGGGGGAAAAAAGAAATTAACAATCCTCCCCCCTAACTTTTGGGTAAAGTATTCATTACAAGTTGTTGTTGTTTTTCTCAGTTCTGATTTGAACTAAAGAGATAGTGCCACATTAAAGAAGTACAAGCATAATATAAACAGTTTGTTTTAATTGAAAATATAGTGTAAAATATTTCCCACAGAAATTCTTTTGTTAAAATCCACTGGAGACTTCCTCATCTTTGGATTTGCTGATGGGTACTTAGCAGTGTGACCAGTTTATGTGTATTGAGCATTAACAATGAAAATGTTACACTTCATTAACTGAAATATTTTACAAAGTATTAAGGTAACAGGTAACTTACTTACAAAATCAAATCCTGAAACCTTTATCCTGACAAAATTCTCTTAAAGGCAATGTGAGGTTTGACTGGCGAAAACTCATTCTTTTTCCCTGACTGTATTCAAGGCATATTCTCAAGTGCTTAATAGATTGCATCCTAAAGAACTTGATCCATGCTGTGCTGTTCACCATCTAAAAAAAAATAATCATGGAAGGACTGTAATGGATTTTTAATTCATTAAACTTTTCAGCTAATATATTTCTGCTTCTTTTAATTTGCTTCTTTAAAAATCATCTCTGTATACTACATTTTCAAGGTGCTGTCTTCAGTGTTACAGACAGCAACTTCCATTTTTATAGGCAGTGGTGTGTTATGACCAGCTGGTGTTCTAAGAACACTGAATGGCATGAGACACATGAATATTTGATACCATCCATTATTTGGACTGAACAAATATACTTTTGAAATGGTACACTAGTGAAGATACTTTGTAGTGCCTTTGATGAGGGAGTTTTATTTGTATAGAACATTGAATAAGACAATTTCATGCCTGACACTATTAAAATATATTTTGCCTGAAGATTCCACTTCCAGATTATGTCCAGGAAAGTACTTATCACAAAGTATTAGACTAAGAAAGAAGAGAATTCTGAAAGTAGGAGGGGAAAATCAGACAGCAGAGCAGGAAGGAAGATAAGAATTGAAAATGCTTTCATTTTCAAAATTTTCAAATGCTTTTCTTTTCTAAGACAGTTGACAGACAGCTTTGATCTAGTTTATACATAAATGGAGCTTTGAAGAGCTTAGATATTCCCTACCTAGTTGGGTGCCAAAGTTCATTATCATATGCATGGTCCTTGACTATTCCAAAATTTCACTTTTTTTCCCCCTAACATTTATTTTTATCTAAAAAGCTATGCAATGACATTCCCAGAGGCAAGTTCCACCCTGTGGAGTACAAAATAATTATTTTTCATTTCTAAAAGAGTTAAAGAGTTAAAGTATCTTTTTACTCTTTGCCGTTGTAAGATTTTGGTTTTTTTTTTTTTTTTTAATCTCTAGAATTGTAGCATTTGAATTCACTTTAAATTCTGAAGTGCCATAGGCAACTACTGGGATGTGATTGTCTGTGTCATCTGTTTTCCAGTGGAAAATATGAAGTGTGGTGGCATGCTTAATGTCACAGCATCTGGTATGGAAAAGAACATTAGTTCTTCTATAACAGTATTAAATTGAAATTTTTTAAAAAAAACAACAAACACAAAAAAAACCAGCTTGCAATTTTAGGTATCATGTAAACTGCAAAATCTAAATTAGCATATTTGATATATTAAAGAAGAAAAATCCCTCTAAGTATTTGAAGCCACTCTGACACATAAAATACATGATATATATCACCATAAATACTTAGCTAAAGAGAAATGCAGTAAAACAATTTTATACAAAATAATTTCTTACAGATGACTGTTGTATTAAAGGTAAGTAATCACTGATTACAATCCTATATTTTTACATATGGAACTCATTGAAATTATGAACTAACAATATAAATAATGATCCTAAAGAAGTTATTGTATGAGTATTCTGGAATTAGTCTAGTTCATTTTGAGAGAATAAATTCTTAAAAAAAATGTAGAATTAAACATTTTTTTTGTGATTCTTAAAAGTAATATGAACTTTGTGTGATTTGTGATTTTAGTAATTATCTGGTTACATGCAGATCTTTACCTAAGAAAACAATTATGCATGCCGAAATCAGAATTCAAGATACTTGGTGCTTGTAAAGTAATTGTCATCAGTGACTTACTCCAATACTGCATTGAGAAGCCATCACACAAACACTGCATATTGTGTTTCTGACTTCTTAGGTGACCCACTGATATAAAAATTAAGTGCTTATTTAGAGATAATGACAGACATCAAATACAATTTTGCATGCCAATGTGCAAACAGAAGAGCAGAAATAAAAAGTAAGTATCAAACACTTTTCTACAATCTTGTTTAAAGAATCATAGATACATTTTTTGGGTTGTAAAGGAACTTAAGGATCATCTAGTTCCAACCCCCCTGCCAGGGGCAGGGATATCTCACCAGATTAGGTTGGTCAAGGCCTGGCCTCAAACACCTCCAGTAATGGGTCATCCACAACTTCCCTGAGCAACCATCTCCAGTGTCTCACAACTCTCATGGTGAAGAAATCCTTCCTTATATCAAGCCTAAATCTGTTCCTTCCCAATTTATACCCATTCCCCCTAGTCCTATCATCACAAGCCTTTATGAATAGGCCCTCCCCAGCTTTCTTGTAGGCCCCTTCCAGGTACTGGAAGGTCACTATAATAACTCCTTGGAGCCTTCTCTTCTCCAGGCTGAACAAGCCCAACTCTCTCAGCCTGTCCTCATAGGGTAGGTGCTCCAGTCCTCTGATCATCTTTATAGCCATCCTCTAGACCTGTTCCAACAGTTCCATATCCTTCTTATGTTGAGGATTCCAGAACTGGACACAATACTCCAGATGAAGTCTCACAAGAGAGGAATAGAAGGGCAGATATGGTTGGCCTTCTGGGCTGTGAGTGCACATTGTCAGCTCATATTGAGCTTCTCATCAAGCAGCACCCTCAAGTCTTTCTCTGCAGGACCGCTCTCAATCATGTCATCCCCCATCGTGTTGTGAAATCAGGGATTGCCCCGACCCAGGTGTAGGACCTTGCACTTGTTGAAGGTTCTCACAGGCCCACTACTCCAGTCTGTCCAGATCTCTCTGGATGACATCCTGTCCTTCTGGTGGGGCAACTACACCACTCAGCTTGGTGTCATCTGCAAACTTGCTGAGGGTGCACTCAATCTCATTGTTGACATCATTGATGAAGATGTTAAACAGCACCAGTCCCAGTACGGACCCCTGAGGGATACCACTTCTCACAGATCTCCATCTGGACTTTGAGCCATTGACAACTTCTCTTTGAATATGACCATCCAATCAGTTTCTTATCCACCATACCGTCCACCCATCAAATCCATATCTTTCCAATTTAGAGAGAAGGATATTGTGGGAGACCGTGCCAAAGGCTTTACAGAAGTTTAGATAGATTGTACCCGTTGGTTTACCCACGTCCACTGTTGCGGTTACCCCATCATATAAATCCACTAAGATGGTTATACAGGTTTTGCCTCTGGTGAAATCGTGCTGGCTGCCATTAGTCATCTCCTTGTCCTCTGTGTGCTTTAGCATAGGTTCTAGGAGGATCTGTTCCATTATCTTCCCAGGCACAGAGGTGAGGCTTACAGATCATAGTTCCCGGGGTTGTCTTTTCTACGCATTTTAAAAATGGGCACACATTACCCTTCTTCCAGTCACCAGGAACTTCTCCTGAATGCCATGACTTTTCAAATATCATGGAAAGTGGCTTGGCAACTACATCTACCAGTTCCCTCAGGACTCTGGGATGCATCTCATCAGGTCCCATAGACTTATAAATGTTCGTGTTCCTCAGGTGGTCATGAACCTGATCCTCCTCTACAGTGGGAGGGGATTTACCCTCCTGGTCAACATCTTGCTGTCCCATGACCCAGGAGGGGTGAGGAGAGCGACTATCAGTGAAGACTGAGGCAAAAAAATTGTTGAGTACTTCAGCCTTCTCTTATTCTGTTGATACAAGGTGATCATTCCAAACCATCAGTGGGGGTACATTCTCTTTGACCTTCCTCTTTTGGTTGACTTATCTGTAGAAGCCCTTCTTGTTTGTCTTTACTTCCCTTGCCAAGTTTAGCTCCAGCGGCACCTCGGCCTTCCTGACTTCGTCCCTACACAACTGGGCAGTATGCCTATACACATCTCCTGTCCTTGCTTACACTGCCTGCAGTTCCCTCTTCTTTAGTTTAGCAGGTCTTAACTCTGCCACGCCGTCTCTTCCATATCCTGCTTGATTTTCTACATACAGGGAAAAATACACTTGTCCCATATCCCTCTTAACCTTGCATTCCACCAGTGCATGATCACTGCAGCCTAGGCTGCCTCCGATCCTGATATCACTGATGAGTTTGGTTGTATTCGTTACCATAAAAGTCCTGTATTGAATCTCCTTAGGTGTGGATCTCTATCAGCTGGACTAAGAAATTATCTTTAATGCACTCCAGGAATCTCCTGAATTGCCTACAGCTTGATGTGATAGTATTCCAGCATGTGTTCAGGTGGTTGAAGTCACTGAGTTGGATAAGAGCTTGCAAGCATGAAGCTTCCTGTAGCTGGACAAAGAAGACTTCATCGATTGGCTCTCTTTGATCTGGTGGCCTTTAGTATACACCAACCACAAGGTTCCCGTTGGTTCTTCTGTCTTTAATTTTGACCCACAAGCTTTCAATCTGTTTGTGGCTACTCTTCAATGATACCTCTTCACATTTTATCCCTTTCCTGAGATTGAGGCCAATGCCTCCACCCCTCCTATCCTATCTGTAGCTTCTGAACAGCTTGTAGTCCTCAATTGCCACAATAAATAATTGTATTTGTCTGACCACATTTACATGAGGGCATCTAGATAGCATGGTAGCTTCAAGCTCCTGCTGCTTCTTACCCAAGCTTCATGCATTTGTGTAAAGGCACTACAGCTGGGCTGCCAGTTCAATCATCATCTTATAAGGTGTTGTTGATGCTGCCAGTTGCATCACCTTATTACCTATAAGGTGTTTTAGAGAAGTATCCTCCCTTACAATTGAACATTGATTCCTGCCTTCCCACCACTTGTGACAGGCTAGCCTGATGTTACCCTTGTCCTCCTTCACATCTAGTTTAAAGCCCTGCCTACAAGCCCTGAAAACTCCTGGGCAAAAATCCTCCTCCTACTCTGAGAAAGGTGATTCCCATTTGACACCTGTAATCCTAGTGCTGTGTAGGAACTCAAATTAGTAAAAAACCCAAAGAAAATACATTGAGTTCAAACAATGTGTTACACTTCAAGGAATCACAGAATCACAGAATCTCATAATCACTAGTTTGGAAAAGACCTCTTGGATCATTGAGTCCAACCATTCCTATCAAGCACTAAACCATGCCCCTCATCACCTCGTCCACCAGTCCCTTAAACACCTCCAGGGAAGGTGACTCAACTACCTTCCTGGGAAGCCTGTTCCAATGCCCAACTTTTTTTTCCTAACGTCAAGACTGAACCTCCCCTG
>WAAB01012021.1:819-19635 GCA_013389865.1 Piaya cayana | reverse complement strand
AAGGCAGAACAAAAAAAAAAAAAACCAGAGACAGACAAATTGAAGCAACACAGAAAAAAAAAACAAAGAAAAAAACAGAAAAAAAAAAAAAAAAATCAAAAAACTTTCAAGCAGAGCAAGTGGTCGTGGTCAAGAATTTCTTGGCTGTTACTGACACTGAGATGATGTCACTGGAAGACAATCAAGCGGCTTCATCTCGCTGCAGCCAAGACTTAATGTTTCAGAAAAGAAGAAAAAAGGCGCTTTTCATTAGCTCACCAGAGCCGGCCTGAATTTTTCAGACGTCTAATAAAGCAAGAGAGGAGCCCACCTTCTTGGAACGAGAAGGCAAGATTACACACGCTAGGAGAACATCCAAAAAAGAAAGCGAGCGACCATCTGCTCGATTGCTGCGCTGCTCCGTAAGCAAAAATTCACATCGAATCTCCTCCTCGCCCGTCATTCGGGGCTCATCACTGGCATTGTGTGCAAAGGCAAAAAAAAAAAATTAAAAAAAATGGAGGGGTGGAGGGAAGGCAGAGAGCGACTACTGGACCGTTCCCGGCTTTCACAGAATTCCTGTCACCGAGAGCCGCTGGATGCCCGGCGCCTCTGCCAAGACGCTGCGGCAGGTGGGGAGCCTGGTGAAAAAAAAAAGAGCTGCAGTTGCTGGTTAGGCTGGAGGCAGAGAATTAAAGGACATTGCAGTCAATCAGAGAGAGAAGGAAAACGCAGCCAAAACCCCACAAAAGACGCTTGATTGGGAATTTGCACGTGCGGAGCTGCCGCTCTTCCGCACCCGCCTCGCGGTGCCGACCCCGCTGGGGGGGGACTGGGAAGGCAAAGGGGGACTGGAGGTTGTACAGCCCCAGATGCTGAAGGTTTTTAGCTTCGTGTTATTGAAGTCGGTGAGAGAAAACAATCCTCAGCCCACGCCCCCACTTGAACGTCTTCATAAGTCCGACGCAGCGTGTTTATAAACGTATCGGACCCGCCGCCCCCTTTCTGGGTTATATAAATGTTTGATGGAATCGCCCTCCAAGGAAATCAATTTTTTATAAGAATTTAATCAGAGCTCATTCAAAATCCCCTTCCCGACGTGACGAGCGGTTAACCCTTCGGCAGCCAGCGTTTTCAAGCAGGCCTAAATGGAAGATAGAAGGGGAAAGAGGGCTCTATTTTATAATGGGATTTACAGCTGGAAGGGAAAGTGCGTGATCCTGGAGCCTACAGCGATGGGATACTTGTTCTTAGAAGAGAAAATGAGGCTCAAGCACTCACACACGTTTTATCTCTCTTTAATTCTGTCCCAGTGACCCTTTTATAACACAAACTTCCCCGTTACTGTAATATTTCATCAGCATCAAAGAGCTGCCTCGGTCCCCAAAGCCAGGAAACACAAACCCACCGAGCTACGTCAGGAACAAGTCACTGCTCTTAAGTCACGATGAAGAATTAACCCTCTGCTATCCTTCCGCGGAGGGGGAACGCGACGTGTCGGATAAACACGAGTTCAATGCCATTTGGCCTAACGCAATCTGCTCACAAGTAACTTTGAAGAATGATTTTATATTATATTCCAAAATTCAAGATCATCGACTTGTTAGATCAAGGGGAAGAATTAAGACCTAGCTTAAAAATCACTTTTTTTGTTTAAGTTAGATGCTTCAGATAACCATCGCTGCTTATAATTGTTAATTTTCGATCCCTCTGGATCAAAGGCATTAATAAATCTATATGAACGATGAGATAACTGAATTCGGCTTCCTGCGCTCCCAGGCAAGTCCCACATCGAGATAATACTTTTCTTTTAAAGATTGTGAGAACTTGTAATGTGGTGTTAAACTGCAAGGAAGACAAGGGGGTTAAGATGGGTGTAGACGGCTCCTCTCTAGGAACTGTGACACATGCATGTCCTGCAAAAGCCTCTCAGAGGGCTGAGACTGACTAGTTGGAGAAGCGCTGCCTTCAAGGCTGGAGAACCTCTAGCTGTCACTGTACTGCTTAAAAGATCTCGGGTTTGTGTTTAGAAATTCATAAAATCATGGAATGGTTTGGGTTGGAAGGGACCTTAAAGCCCATCCAGTCCCACGCCTGCCACAGGCAGGGACACCTCCCACTGGATCAGGGGCCCCCAGCCCCATCCAACCTGGTCTTGAATATCTCCAAGATGGGGCAGCCAGGACTTCTTTGGGATTCTTGGTCCTAAAAACTGAGAAAACTGTTACAGGTTTATGAAATCTAAATGGATTCTTTACTACATACGACTCGTGAAAAGGTACCGAGAGGAGTCTGCTAGGAGACAACTGAGCCAAGCCCAGTTGTAGTATTTGGGGGAGGGCTAACAGATAAGATTTTAAAATAAAAATTAAGACAAGTGAGTCCAGAGAAGAGAAACGAAGCTGGGGAAGGGGTTGGAGAACAAGAGGAGCGGCTGAGAGAGCTGGGGGTGTTTATCCTGGAGAAGAGGAGGCTGAGGGGAGACCTCATTGCTCTCTGCAACTACCTGAGAGGAGGTTGTGGAGAGGAGGGAGCTGGGCTCTTCTCCCAAGGGACAGGGGACAGGACGAGAGGGAATGGCCTCAAGCTCCACCAGGGGAGGGTCAGGATGGACATTAGGAAAAAAATTTTCCCAGAAAGGGTGATTGGGCAGTGTCAGAGGCTGCCCAGGGAGGGGGTTGATTCACCTTCCCTGGAGGGGTTTAAGGGACGAGTGGCCGAGGTGCTGAGGGACATGGGTTAGTGATTGATGGGAATGGTTGGACTCCATGATCCGGTGGGTCTCTTCCAACCTGGTGATTCTCTGATTCTATGACATCAGCGAAATGAATCCCTATTGCCTACACCACAACATAAAAATACACAGAAAGTTGAAAGCCAAGAGGGCACAAATCAGCTTGAGCAACTGGTCCCCCAAACCAGTCTCCTAAAAAGGCAGCAGGTCGAAAGGAAACGCGCCTCTGCAGAGCAGCAGTTCCGCGGAACGTGACATTGTCAAGGAACAGTATTTTTCCAACTCCTGCAGCACTGATGAGCCCGACCTCCGAAGGACAGGCTGAAATAAATGCCTAGCACAAGCACACTTGATGGGCTTTTATGATCAGCTGAATAAATGCATTATATATATTGTTAGGTATTATAATAGCCGGCTAATTAATAGTGATCTGAGTGCTCCTTATTGCCTGTGCCTAGAGACACTCGTGTTCATCACCCCCTCTCCTACCCAGGCTGTTCCCTGCGGGCTTTGCAGCTCAGTGTTTCTAACCGTGACGGCATCGGGCTGCCCTTGGTGAGCAGAATAAGATCCAGCGACAGCCAGTGACCCAGGCACAACGCGCTCAGTACTCCAGCTCTGCAGGCTGAAGCGGGTAGTTAGAGGTTTCTGAAAGATCGCAGGGTTCCTAGTTGTTTTTTCTGAGTTCTCAAAGACTGATTTGGGGTTTTTTTTTGTTGTGCATTTAATTAAAAGCAGAACTGATGCCTCCTGAAGAAGAGCGACAAAGCTGGGGAAGGGGATGGAGAAGAAGAGGAGTGGCTGAGAGAGCTGGGGGTGTTTAGCCTGGAGAAGAGGAGGCTGAGGGGAGACCTCATTGCTCTCTGCAACTACCTGAGAGGAGGTTGTGGAGAGGAGGGAGCTGGGCTCTTCTCCCAAGGGACAGGGGACAGGACGAGGGGGAATGGCCTCAAGCTCCCCCAGGGGAGATTTAGGCTAGAGATTAGGAGGAGGTTTTTCACAGAAAGGGTCATTGGCCATTGGAATGGGCTGCCCAGGGAGGGGGTTGATTCACCTTCCCTGGAGGTGTTTAAGGTGCGGGTGGACGAGGTGCTGAGGGACATGGGTTAGTGATTGATGGGAATGGTTGGACTCAATGATCCAGTGGGTCTCTTCCAACCTGGTGTTTCTATGATTCTATGAATAGCAGGAACACCACCAGCTGCAGAACAGAGAGCCTGCAGGCGGCTGAGGAAGGAGCTCCCTCAACCTTCTGCTCCATTAGCTGGTTCTGCAGAGCGTTCCAAGGAAGGACCTGAGGGAATGGCGAGAAGATACTGGGAGAGGGTTCTGTTGGACATTAGGAAAAGGCGTTTTCCCCCAGAGGGTGGTGGAGCCCTGGAACATCTCCCCAGGGGAGCAGTCACGGCACTGAGCCTGACAACAGTCCAGAAGCATTTGCACGAATGTATTCAGACATGTGGTATAAAGGTTGAGGGTGTCCTGTGCAGGGACAGGACTTGGACTCGATGACCCTTGTGGGTCAATTCCTACTCAGAACATTCTGTGCTGAAAGGGGGAACTGGTTTCTCTAACCACTTTACTTCTCCATTTCTTTGCGTAGACAAGGAGAGTCCGGAGTTGCAAGCAATGGAACCTCCACCACCGCTGACACCCCTCCAACTCCTTTGAGAGCCGGACTCCGAGTCCTCTGCAGTCCCAACAACAGCAGAAACGCATCAAGCTGCTGCAGAGCTGGAGGGTCAGGGTAGCAGAGGATGGAAGGTCTAAAAAGCAGGGAGGTTCATCCCCCTCATGAGATACGCTAGAGAAAGCATTAACCTTGAGACACACAGAATTCTTCAAAACAAGTTAAAAGCAGCTTTAGAAAATGCTTCTGTCTTCAATTCCTTTTACGAACCGGGACGCTGTTTCTACAGTTAATGTTGCCTTTTTAAAGAAGCTGCTTCAGAGCTATAATCTTGCAAGGTTTGCTTAAAATAGTAAATAGAAAATGTCAAGCAACAGCGCGATACCGAAGTTGAGCCCCGTTTTAACCAAGCGACTCCTCCTTCTACACGTTTCAATGCCAACTTTCTCGTGCAAGCCTCAATCTGTGCGACAAACTCCCAGTTATCCATCTAAGAACAGCTCATTTAACAGCTTAACGACCAATCAGCGCGCCCGCTGTTACCCTCTAAGGTGCCCAGCCGAGACCGTCGGCCCACAGCCCTACAGAGGTTTCCAGCTGTGCTGGTAGAGAAGATGTTTGAGAGGTGCATGCAAGGGTTAACGACAACGATATTCATTGCTGAGCACCCAAGCGGCAGCACTTACATCAATAAGATCAGACAGGTCGTGGATGTAATACTTGAACACGGAGGCGTTGGTGGCTTCCAGAGCCAGCAGGTACTCGTTCCTCGCCTTAATAGCCTTCAGTCGATTCTCTGTGTACTTGGCTTGGCGCTGAAAGAGAAAAAAAACCACAGAACGCATTTTAAAAAAAAGAGGAGCAGCAGGAGTGGCAGCGTTCTTAGTAAGAGCAGAGAGCACTGATCAAATCTCACTCTGCTCACTGTTCATCTGGATTCGAGTTTTAGCAAAACTCAAGGACTCGGAATTTAGATTAATTATTTAGATGGTTTTAAGCGTTACTAGACTAGAGAGCTTCGCATGGAAAGTCTTCTCTTCAAACAGACCGCGGGATGGGGAAGATTAAGGGAAGAATAAAGGAACAAGGTGGGTTTATGAGGTTATAGGCAGCTCCAGCACTACTAGAATCATAGAATCATAGAATAACCAGGTTGGAAGAGACCCACTGGATCATCGAGTCCAACCATTCCCATCAATCACTAACCCATGTCCCTCAGCACCTCGTCTACCCGTCCCTTAAACCTCTCCAGGGAAGGGGACTCAACCCCCTCCCTGGGCAGCTTATTCCAATGGCCAATCACCCTTTCCGTGAAAAACCTCCTCCTAATCTCTAGCCTAAATCTCCCCTGGGGGAGCTTGAGGCCATTCCCTCTCGTCCTGTCCCCTGTCCCTTGGGAGAAGAGCCCAGCTCCCTCCTCTCCACAACCTCCTCTCAGGTAGTTGCAGAGAGCAATGAGGTCTCCTCTCTAGAATTGCTGCTGGGAGCCTAGAGAGAGCCTGAGGACTACTGCAGGCACCCCACTTCTTCCAAGAGAAGATGGACCTAAGCTTTTAGACCATAATCAATCCAAAAATAACTCTTCACCTTCTGCCGCCTCGAATCTTAGCGCTGAGCCACTGAACTGACTGACTGACGGCTCCGGCAACCAGTTCTGCCTATGAAGTCAGCTTGGGATTGGCAGATCTCAAGCTGGCATGAAATGGAGAAGAAAAATCCTGTACTCAGTACAAGAAAAACCCACATTAACCACGACTCCCAAGGCAGTAGTTGCTACTTTCACATAGGAACCTCATTTTAGCTTTGTGTGCCATGCCTGTCTACCCTGGGATAATATTAAAAGCCCACCTGATTGTCCTAAAAAGAAATATGATGCCCTTTCCTTTCCTCTCCTCTCCTCTCCTCTCCTTAACATTTAAAGCTGATATAAAAACTGAGCTTTGCAGTCGAACATCACAGAGGAGGGAACTCAGTAACTCCAGTGCTGAGCGACTGTGAAGTTCCCCTCCTGCGGCCCGCGATGCTGCACGAGTACCTTCTCCTTCATTTTCTCTATTTTTTTCACAGAGCTCCGCCGAACGTGTTTTTCCTCAAACTTGACGTTGGACGTCGAGTCGGGGGAGCGCGGCGTCTGCTTGTCCTCCTGCTTCACCGACTTCCCGATCTGCTTCTCCTCCTGCTTCTCGGCCTCTTTCAGCTTGCTCTGGGCGCTGATGCTGTCAGCGTTGTACATGTGGTAGGTCTTCATCACCTGCAGAAAAAAGCAACGTGAGAGTCAGAGCGCATCACAGTTCAGCCTGTTGAGCAAGAAACAGGTTTACCCAACCCATAAACAGGGAAAATAGATGTTTTATCCTATCTGGCATATAGAAGTTTTGTCTTATCTACATGACCAAGTCCATTTGTGCGTCTGGAAAACTCACAGTCTAGAAGAGAAGAAAAATTCTAGGAAAGAAGCCACATCCCTGGAGGTGTTCGAAACCTGTGTGGCTGTGGCACTTGGGGACACAGTTTAGTAGGCGCGGTGGTGTTGATNAGCTTCCAGGGCTGAAAGGGGCTACAATAAAGCTGGGGAGGGGCTGTTCACAAAGGTTTGGGGTGAGAAGACGAGGGGGAATGGGGATAAACCGGAGAGGGGAAGATTTAGACTGAACATAAGGAAGAATTTCTTCACAATGAGAGTGGGGAGACACTGGAACAGGTTGCCCAGAGCAGTGGTGGCTGCCCCATCCCTGGAGGGGTTCAAGGCCAGGTTGGACGGGGCTTGGAGCCCCTAATCCAGTGGGAGGAGTCCCTGCCCATGGCAGGGGGGTCAGAACTAGGTGATCTTTAAGGTCCCTTCCCACCCGAACTATTCTAGTTGTCCATCACGTTTATATGAGATGCAAGACATCGTGCTAAGCAAGCAAAGGCATCTGGTCAGTGACCAGCAAGTCTGGTTGCTAGTCGCGAGTTAAGAAATATCTAAGTCAGCAAAATACTCAGAAACATCTCACATCTCAAAAAAAAAAAAAAAAAAATTAAAAACTCAACAGAAGATGCGTGAATGAAAGCCCAGCTCTCAAAAACGCATCTAAAAAATCAAAGTGGATTATTTTGCAGCTGTTTCTTTTGTTTAACTCTGGCATGCGCCTTCTCGCGGAACCCAAGAAAGGAGTTCTAAACCCCCAAAGAAGACGGAGGCTAAATCCGGCCTCCTTACTATTCAAAGAAAATTAGACGCTAGCGTTCGGAAACGATCGCTTTTCATCAGCAGGTAAGGCTGCTGAAGGGAAGCCTTTCAGCCTTTCATCTGGATGAATCAGTCCTTTAAACATCAGAGGTCTCGGGGAACTATATACAAACCAAACAGTCTGAACCTGACAGCTGCAAAAGCAGCCGAGGCCGGATTTGTTTAAAGAAAATCTGATATCTGAAAGCACTTCTCTTCACCTTAGGTAATAAAAATATTAATTAAAGAGTAGGTTTTTTGCTGAGGGAGACCTGGACCTTGTGCTATACAAACAATATTTTATAGCACTTTTTAAATAAATAAATATAGATAAACACCCCCCGAAGTAAAAAAAAAAATCCATTTGCCTCATGGTATATTCACATCCAGCTTTGCATTAAGGAAACGGAATCAAAAAAAACCCAAAGGACATAAAATATAAATGAGTTGTTTTTTTTTTTAAATCCAAGCAACTCAATTCGCATCCCAAAGCGATGACGATGATGATGTAATTTTGACAGGGGGCCAAAAGGACGCGGAGTTGCATAAAGACACCCCGACAGCATCGTTGTAGCATTAACCCAGATCCTGCTCGCAATTAGTTGGATTTATTTCAAGATAAAAACTCATTTATATCTATTTCACCTCAACGTGAACCACAACAGAATTTTGCGTAAGCGGGACGCGCCCTCTCTCCCGATGCAGCGTTTGGGAAGGGTTCCCAGATACACAGAGTTGCCGTATTTAAAGATGAAAGCGAAGGCGAACGCGGCCAGGATTCGAGAGAGAGACTTTCTGAATAATTTACGCGCACACTTCCAGCTCCTGCATATGCTCAGACTGTAAAGCAGGCGTTTATAATAATGGATGCAAAGCAGTTCCTCTTCGCCTGTCACTGCAAGTGGAACTGGCAGAGAGCAAGGGAAGCAGAAAGAGAAATCACCATGTTAATGACTTCATGGGGCTGACAGCGCCGCACCAGCAGCCACAAGCTCTGCCTGTCCCACGGCTGGGAGAGAACAGCACGGGATGGAGTCAAAGAATCACAGAATCACCAGGTTGGAAGGGACACAACGGATCATCGAGTCCAACCATTCCCATCAATCACTGACCCATGTCCCTCAGCACCTCGTCCACCCGTCCCTTAAACACCTCCAGGGAAGGTGAATCAACCCCCTCCCTGGGCAGCCTCTGACACTGCCCAATCNCCAGAGCCTCAACATCCTTCTTGTGGTGAGGGGCCCAGAACTGACCCCAGGATTCGAGGTTTGGTCTCACCAGTGCCGAGTCCAGAGGGAGAAGAACCTCCCTGGCCCTGCTGGTCACACCGTGTCTGATCCAAGCCAAGATGCCATTGGCCTTCTTGGCCACCTGGGCCCCTGCTGGCTCATGTTCAGTCGCTTTCAACCAACCCCCCCAGGTCCTTCTCCTCCAGGCAGCTTTCTAGACTTCTCCTAGGCTGGAGCTGCTCAGGGTTGTTGTGCCCCTAGTGCAGGACCCAGCACTTGGCCTTGTTAAACCTACAGGAGATAACAATCCCCTCTATTTTATCTGTGTAGGGAGAACCAGAGGCTTTGTTCATTTTCCTGTACATCCACTCTGCCTGAAAGTAGGAATCGCACTGATCCTTCCAATACTTGCACCTCTGGCTTGCTGAGCACTTCTAAAAGTACCAGTAAAAGCAATCCCAGCAGGGATTAAACTGAGGCCAGCAAGAAATTCCTTTTCATGTGATCAGCACCGGTGGCTTTTTCTAAGAAAAGAAATTTTCTCATAAAGGGGCAGCTAAAAATTTCACAGCAGAAGGGATGAATAAATGGATTTCAGGTTCTTAGCGCTGACATTAATAAAAGGTAATATTCTGCATCACTTCACAAAGGCTGAGTTCTGCAAGGCCTTCCAGAGACAGAAAAATGGATCAGGACTCGGTATTTGGCTCGATGATGTGTCAGAGATGCAGCCATGACGACACACGGCTACACGCGCTCCGGCAACCAGCCACCGGATCAGCTCCTGAGCCATGGGAACTTGGATTAGGGATAAATATCCGTTCCTAAAAGTCTGTGTTTAGAGACAGCTCTGCATCCTTCCCCAGGACCCCATCCAAGTACATGACTCAGAAGTTGAATCAGCCTGTGCCCTCAAAATAAAAACCATTCCTAGAGCTGACGATGGGCACTGCTGCATTTCCAAAGCCGCCTTCATGGCCAGGGCGAACCCTCTGCCTCTGCGTTGTGCTCGTGTTCCTGGGTTTGCTCCGATGATCATAAATCAAGGCTGCGCTGACACCTACAGCACCAGAACATCAAACCCCAGGTCAGCTTCAAAGCGCCTCCAGCTTCCACCGTCCTGCTCATCAGCGAGGATCACAAACTCCCTGCGCCTGCAGAAAACACTCAGCAAGGCTAAACGCTAATGCAGAAAAGAGGGAAAATCATAAATGAGCCTCACACCTCCTCAAAAGCCACTGCAGCAGCAGGAATGTAAGTGAATAATGAATTAATTCTCTTTTCCTACCCCTGAGCTCCCTTTTTAGTGTAAAGATCAGTCCAAACACCAGGCTTTGATGTTCTAATGAAACAATTCATAGAATCATAGAGTCACCAGGTTGGAAGAGACCCACTGGATCACGGAATCCAACCATTTCCATCAATCTCTAACCCATGCCCCTCAATTCCCTTCTACACATCACGTTGATACAGAAAATTTCCGGGAACCCCCTCGTAGTCCAGCCTCAACACCAGATTTCATCGCAAGGTTGATACACCAGAGCCTGAGCAACGCCCTTGGATCATTCAAAATCACAAAGGGAAGACCACGTACCTTGGCGTAACGACCCAATGTATCGTTAGGAAGGGTGAAAGAAAAGACATCCTGAGCAAGAAAACCACGTCTAGGTTCCGCTTTTAAAAGAGAACTAGCTCGCTAGCAGCTGCAGAGAGCAAAAATGAAATCAAACAACAGGCTTTTCCGTTCATCTCCGTGCAGGGAAAAAAAAAATCCCCAAGCAGCTCATGAACTTTTACGAACGCATTCCTCCTCCTTCCCGAGACAGTCCCTCCTTCCTGGTGTCTCCAATGGATTTACAGAGGAGCAGAAAGCGCAGACGGAAAACTATTTCTATGAAGGGGACTGTTTCGCTGGAAGAGTCGAGGAACAAATAAAACACCGCGCTGTCCCCTCCCCAGAAGCTGCGTGCTAAGACCACACGAAACCACAGCCTGAAGATTTTTAGCGCATTTGGAATTAATTCTAACCTCTCTCACTCTTTCTAAACCCAACGGTGCAGCTAGCAGCAGGTGTGTGTGCTAAGGTGAGTCCTTTGAGAAGCAGAACCAGCACTTACAGAGCTGAAACAACACAGGGATGGAGTGAAAATTCAGATTTATGGTGCTCTACAGCCTGGCAAACACAAGCTGCCTCCCAGCGCCACGGCTGCAGACATTTATCAGCCTTGGTGCTCAGTCCCTGCTGTAAAAACAGGCTGGGAGAAGTCAAACCCTTTTTTTTTTTCCCTTCTGCCTGAAAAAGACGCCAAGGGGTCAGTTTGATTTACCGTGTACAGTTCGTTCAAGACCTTCATCAAGTCTTCCTGGAGCTGCAGTCCCACTTCCTTGCTCTGCAACGAAACAGAGAAACGAAAGTTAATTGGGGAAGACGGGGAAAAGGCAGGGGGAGAGCGCATGCTCCACACCTCCAAATGACTCGGGCTCAATTAATGTCTGCGATTAATGCCAGCAAATCCAATAACTGCTCAGCTCGGAGCCATTCATGGGCACGAGGCACAAGCAGCATTAATAAACTTGAATGTTATACACACACAGATAGAAAAGCCTTGCAGAGTGAAGGCAGGGAAATTTCCACACAGCCTGAAAACATATATATTTCCCCATTTTAGCAGGATGAGGCAAGACTGATCGAGGCAACCTTAGTATGGAAGCTGGAGAAATGCAGGAATAAACCTCCTTTATTGAACATAGAAGCACTGATTGGTTTGGGAGGGTCTCCTCGGAGCCTTCTCTTCTCCAGTCTGAACAACCCCAACTCTCTCAGCGTGTCCTCGTAAGATATAAATATATTTACTCCTCTAAACTCCCTGCAGCCAGCGCTTCCACATCACCGTTGGACCCAACTGCCGCGCGGAGAGCTGGTGCCAGCAAACATCTGGTTTCAGAGAAACTTCTGGCTTTCTAATAAATACACTGAACTCCCAGCCATGTGCATCCATAATCACCAATGGATGGTAGTTCTGTATGCAAGGCCCTCTTTGGAGAGGCGCTGCTGCATGCAAAGAAGGGTGAAGCGAACGTCTACCTTAATGAGTTCAACGGTACCATTAATCTTCGCGTCATTAGAGACAGGATTTCACGCTAAAGCCGTCACCGCCTGCATTCTGAAGAGCTTCCCTGAGAAAAGCCGAGAAAGCCGGACCCATCAGGGATCTGCTGACACACCAGTGTGGAGGGGCAGCCACACGCTCCAGCCTTGCTGCCTCCAGCTCACACAAACCTTAACAAATCCCTTTTTTTTCTGTAGCAGGAGGATGACACGACCAAGACAAACCTCTGTATTTGCAACACAATTTACATCTTTCAGCCTACAGTCGCTGCAAGGGATTAAAGCCAATGGTTTAGAGTTAGACCCAAAAAGATGTTTCGCCTCTTCGCTGGTGGAGACTCCAAGAAGTAACAGCCTGACTGTGACGCTGCTCATCCCAACGGGCTGCTGAAATGATTTTCATAGAATCATAGAATAATCAGGTTGGAAGAGACCCATGGGATCATCGAGTCCAACCAGATGTGCCTCTGGGTTAAAAAAAAGGAGTCTACACAATCACTTACAACAGGGAGTATCTGACCTTTTCTGAGGAATCTTGAATTTAAAAATAAGAAAAAAATCAGTGACACCCAAACTCCCTGAAACAGCATCTCCAGCTTTTCACCTCTGAGAGCCCAGAAGAGGCTGAAGCTGCTGCTGCTCCTCTCGCCACAGCGACACGGCTTGCAAAGCGTTTCCGACTGCGCCTCTTGCTCAGCGGCGGAGACGATGAATGGAAGCGACTGGCTGGATCTGTTCTCAGCGCCCCGAGCACTGAACTTCTCACACGGAAGGAGCTTTTTTAGCCTCACGCTTGGCTGTGCTGCCGAAACTGCCCGGCCGGGCCCAATCATCTGCCTCTCACCCTGCTCTTTTGCGGCCCATTTGCTTATTTCGTGCATAAAATTGCTCGTTCACCGCACGAACTGCTGAAGCATCAATTATGCGAAAGAGATTAAAATGAATATTTTTTCATGCATATTCAGGTTGGAGAAGAAAAGGAGCGGCGCCAAGTGCCAAATTGTCAAAACACAAAACTCTTTGTGCTCCCAAACGAGCTCTCGAGAAAGAAACCGTCGGATTGCTGGACTGGAAAAAAAAACTTACATTAAGATGAAGGTAAGATAGATCATAAGTGTCATGAGAACAAGAGCTATGCAATGAGCAGTGTTAATTTAATGCTGCTCTCGGCACTGATTTCACAGAAAAAAAGGGTTTAGAAGAAAAACCTTGAGCTACTTGAGGCTGATAAATGAAGAGACAGTGGAAAAATCAGAATGGTTCAGTTGGGAAAGTAAAAAATAAAAAAAGCCATAGATAGCAGGAGAAGAATTGTTGCTCGAGCGTGATGGACTTGATGCTCAGAGAACTGTTCGTGAGTTCAAAAGTGCATCTGGATTAAAAGCTGCTGGATTAAAAGCTCCTGATTTTAACCATCACCACACAGGCACGAGAGATTTTGAGATCACATCAGAATGGGGTGTGGAACGATGGATGAAACACACGCCAAGGTGAAAACCATCATCTCTGCAGCTGTAAATGTCTCCAGGTATCAATTCCTATTTCAACACCAAATCCTCTATCATGTTTACCAAAGGCAGAGTTTAGAATGATTCACTTGGTAAACAATCTTGCAGGTTAAAGCAATGAATATGGTTGGACTCGATGATCCGACGGGTCTCTTCCAACCTGGTGATTCTATGATTCTATGAATAAAAGCAAAAAGAAAATCTGATAAATGTGATTATCACCCATCCCTGGCTGTACCTGCAACTCCAGTTCATCTGTACATCCCCTAAAAAGCCTGGGGAAGAGCTTCTGCAGCGCAAATCTCACCCTTCATCCCTGGAGGTGCTCAAGGTCAGGTTGGATGGGCCCTGGGTACCCTGATCTAGTGGGATTGGAACTACATGATCTTTAAGGCCCCTTCCAAGCCAAATATTCTACCATTCCACGATTCTAACTGGCTCCGACAACGAACTGAGCGGGGCTGCCCCACAAAACTTGTCTCCTTCCTACCCCATCAGGGCTAAACACTCATATTCTTGCTCTGGATGATTATCTAGCTCACTACGCACCATCTCGACGTTAAAAAAAGTCTCAACATAAGATAAAAATTCTTCATGGAAAGGGTCGTTAGGCACTGGAACAGGCCAAGTCGCCTCCCCTGGAGGTGTTTAAGGTGCAGGTGGATGAGGTGCTGAGGGACATGGGTTAGAGATTGGTGGGAATGGTTGGACTCGATGATCCCGTGGGTCTCTTCCAACCTGGAGATTCTATGATCAACACCCCAGGAAGAAGGTGTGGGACCCACCAGACACCACAGGCTGGGGAAGGCAAGAACAGAGCCAGCAACCTCCTCACTTGGGCTGAGCAAAGCCAAACATAGGCTCCCCTTTTCTCTGCAAATCAAGTAAATTTAGAGAACACGGAGGTTATTTTATCTAGACGACAACAGCAACTCTCGCCCAGGGGTGCTAACTGCCAGCTTGCTATTTTCTCTCGCAAGCTGCCTTTCTCCAGGCTTTTCTTCAGCTCCAAACAGTAAGGAAGGTGCCCAACGCGTGCGTGCACACGCATCCACACCCAGGCTCACACACACCCCTTTGTTAGAGCAGGGAGCGCAGGCACCAAGCGCAGAGCTGTAGGTTGCTGCCACCCCTCGCTGCAACATAAATTCCCAGCCCGCCGTGCCAGCTTCTCAACGGCCTCTTTGTTCCAAGCCCTCCTCCCCTTCCAACTCCCCTCTAATTTAATCAAGATGTTTTTTGGGATCTACTGCAGCTCTCGCCCGGCTGTTCCGCATTCCAGCGAACATTAACGACTTCAGCTTCAAAATATTTGGAGGGGGGGGGGGATAATAAATACGAGAGCTAAGGAATGCTGTCAATGTTTTATGCTCCGGATCTCGAGATGCAGCAACGCGGTTCCAAATCTGATGGTGCCGCTTCAAAACAAACACGCCGTGAAGTTCACGAGATGCTTTCTGGCTAAACTCGACAGCGGCGAGGACGCGCTCAGAAACCACCGGCGGGTGAACGCGTAACGCACCGAGATAAGAGATTTTTATCTCATACGCTGCCTGAAATTCTGTCAGGCAGCGCCAGGGCTGGAACTGGAACCCAAATCTACCGATTCCAAAAAACCCACGCGGGAGCAGGATCCTTTCTCTAAGTCTTTTTAGAAGGAATAATTAGATATACACGGCTGGAAAGCAAATATTAAATACTCTCATGGGTTTGGAATCAACGGAGCTGGGAGACAAGTGGATTGAGCTCCCACTGAGACCTGAGATGGCGTTTGTAGATGTGCAAGATCCTTTTTATTCCTGCCTAAATCATAGAATCATAGAATCATAAAATACTTTGGGTTGGGAAGGACCTCAAAGCCCATCCAGTCCCATCCCCTGTCATGAGCAGGGACACCTCCCACTGGCTCAGGGGCTCCAAGCCCCATCCAACCTGGTCTTGAACCCCTCCAGGGACGGGGCAGCCACCCCTGCTCTGGGCAACCTGCTCCATCCGATCCATTTGTTATGAAAATAATCCTTATCTCACAAGGCCGCACCCTCACCTAAGCCTGTCACTCACCTGAATCTCCTGCAAGTTCCTCCCACAACATTTACGAAGAAAGCACTTGGCCACCATCACACAGACTTCTTCCACAGCTTCAAACTCTCCAGAATTTAAAGAGAAGCCAGAAAAACAAAACTACATCACGTGCTGCACATGCATATTTGGGCTGACAGATCATCCATTCCCGGTTTCGTAATCCGTTACCCACTGGTCATATTTAGATTACAGACTTATTATCTAGCTTTCTCCACCATTTTGCTAGCGATTTGTTTCACCACTATGTCAGTAATAAGGAATTTTCCTCATTACAGCCGAATATTGCACTCCGAAACAGCCATTCCTACACGAAAGCACATTACACCACTGCCTCCCACACTCTGGGCTGGGAGACTTGCTTCCCAACAACCCTCACTCCCATTTTCTCCTTTATTTTTTTTGCATAATTCCGTGCTGATGCTATTGAATCTTGGGCTTGGGGCACTCAGGTACAACAAACCAAGCAATTTTATGACTTGGCACGGGTGGACGAGGTGCTGAGGGGCATGGTTTGGTGTTTGATGGGAATGGTTGGACTTGATGATCCTGTGGGTCTCTTCCAACCTGGTGATTCGATTCGATTCGATTCTATTCTATTCTATTTATTTTATTTTATGACCAGCTACTCTCACCCTCACTGATGAGCTGCACGTGAAACAGGCTTCAGAAGGTGGCAGGACGAAGCAGTGAGCTCCTGTGAAATACTGTGAGCAAATTTCTGTAATTCTGCTCACAGTTTTAACGCTCTGCGAGGTGGCTTTGTGCCGCCGACCTCCCCCGGCACCTTTCTTCAAAGGGCTGCGATTTATCTCTAGGTGAGAGCGGCTGGAGGGATCAAAAGGGATGACCCGGAGCACAGAGGCAGCGTCGCCTTCCTCCTGGCTGACCTGAATCCGCGCCGCAGCGCAGCAAAGACCAGGGCAGCATAATCAGAAAGGTAATTTGAAACAAAAAGCAGCAACAAGACTACTTTCCCACACATGAAAGGGGCCGATGCAGTGGATTCCTTGCCAATGCATATGCAGCGGTGACATTCAAGCCCAGAACATATGTAGTACAATCGCTCCAGCTGCAGGTTTTGGTGTTCGGCACATCCCCTGGCTTACAGGCTCCGATCCCTTCGTCGTATCCGACCAGGTACAAAGTGCCAGAGGTGAAATAGGAACCACCCGCTCCGGTTACCAGCAGGGGAACCGAACCTCTGCCTCGGAAGCACGTTTAGACACCACCACAGAATCACAGAATCACAGAATCACCGGGTTGGAAGAGACCCACCGGATCATCGAGTCCAACCACTCCCACAAAACACTAAACCATGTCCCTCAGGACCTCGTCCACTCGTAACTTAAACACCTCCAGGGAAGGCGAATCAACCACCTCCCTGGGCAGCATATTCCAGTGCCTAATGACCCTTTCCGTGAAAAACTTCCTCCTAAACTCAGATAAAAGCAGCACACGAATCACTGCACTCCCTCACCTTCTCCCATCCTGCTTGGTCTAAAAATAAGCGGGTAGGAAAACAGATTTAATGTCCTCAGTGTGAAATGATGCTTTCCAATTTCTCAACAGCTTTCCGCGTCTTTTAACTTTTGGGAAAACGGTAAGAACTCAGCATTACTGTTTCCTAAGGCACAGAGGAAGATGCAGTGCGTGGGGATGCGAGCGTGCGACCAGGGATGCAGCCTGATTTATCAATTCTGCACCCCAGCGACAGCTTCACTCACGGCATTTGTATATTCAGGGGGTTCATAGAATCATAGAATCACAGAATAACCAGGTTGGAAGAGACCCACCGGATCATCGAGTCCAACCATTCCCATCAATCACTAACCCACGTCCCTCAGCACCTCATTTTGACCACTGCGTGTCTTCCAAGCACGTGGCTTTTTCCCTGTGCGCTGCATATTAAGATTCCTCGTATCTTGGGACCAACGCAGCCCTGAGACACGCTGCAGCTGTAAAGTAGGTCATCTGCAGCACGGACCCCTTCGGAGAATTAATAATTCTTCTGCCTTGATTACTGCGAGGCTTTCAACCAACTCATTGTGGATTTTTTTCATTTCACATCAAACGCGGCGCAGCCTGCTAGCAGAGAAACTGCTTTTTTCCGTGATCAAAGGCATTCAAGAGGAAGCGCGTTTCAAATCCTCACTTCTCTTCGGTCCCTTTTGTCCTCATAAATACCACAACTGAACTCACCACAACAGTGTAAGGGAATGCGACGCTCTCAAAGCAAAATCTGTAGGGGAACAACCCCTCCCTGCCCCACAAGAGCTCCACACTAAGAGGAAACATCTACCTGAATAACCAGAGTGGGGCAGGATCATCGGGGATGCACGGTGACCTCGTAGTCTGAGCTGCCCAGAGCCCCAGGTTGCAAGCAGAGCATAAATGAGAGCTTTAAACGCAGCCAGATCATTGCTGCATGATGCTAGAGCAAGGTAGGAAGATGCAGGAAAGAGTCACAGAACCACCAGGTTGGAAGAGACCCACTGGATCATCGAGTCCAACCGTTCCCATCAATCACTAACCCATGTCCCTCAGCACCTCGTCCACCCGCACCTTAAACCCCTCCAGGGAAGGAACTGGTCTCTGCTTAGAATACAGCTAATACCCATAACAAGGTCCCCATCCCAGTTTTGTTTGCACAAGAGCAGAGTTATTTACATTATTTATCTTTGTTTTCTTTTGCAGCAGCACAGGATCGCACTGACCCTGCTCCTAGGGCCAGATCCCCACCAACACCAAGTAGGTTTATCCGCAAGCCCCTTGCTGACCACAGCATAGAATCTTTTCCTTGAGAGAAACCAAAACAAAGCACAAGGAAAGAGGACAGTTGCACCTTGGACTGCAAAACTGAATAGTGCTCCTTGAATCCTGGGGTCAGTTCTGGGCCCCTCACTACAAGAAGGATGTTGAGGCTCTGGAGCGAGTGCAGAGTAGAGCAACAAAGCTGGGGAAGGGGCTGGAGAACAAGAGGAGCAGCTGAGAGAGCTGGGGGGGTTTATCCTGAAGAGGAGGCTGAGGGGAGACCTCATTGCTCTCTGCAACTACCTGAGAGGAGGTTGTGGAGAGGAGGGAGCTGGGCTCTTCTCCCAAGGGACAGGGGACAGGACGAGAGGGAATGGCCTCAAGCTCCACCAGGGGAGGGTCAGGATGGACATTAGGAAATTTTTTTTCACAGAAAGGGTCATTGTGCACTGGCAGAGGCTGCCCAGGGAGGGGGTTGAGTCACCTTCCCTGGAGGGGTTTAAGGTGAGGGTGTACGAGGTGCTGAGGGACATGGGTTAGTGATTGATGGGAGTGGTTGGACTCGATGATCCAGTGGGTTTCC
>WAAB01012020.1:11336-48656 GCA_013389865.1 Piaya cayana | reverse complement strand
AGACTCCCCACCTGTCTATGCATTCGTCTGGTCATAACTTCAGCTACTCAGATATTGTCTTAATGCTGAAAAGCTGTAAAAGATTTGAATATAAAGGACTTCAATCCCTCCAGAGATGGTAAATATGGGCAGATGAGGTGCTCAGGGATACGGTTTAGTAGGGGCAGGTACAGTTGGATTGTATCATCTCAAAGGTCTTTTTACACCAAGCAATTCAATGATTACTGAAGAAATATTTGCACGACTGTAGCCGTCTTGCAAAATAAGAGGAAGAAACTCTTTTACATCATCACAACTGCTTAGAAAGCAACTTTGTTTTGCAGAACTTTCCGTAAAAACTAATTGTAGAAACCTCTCAGAAATCTTTACAAAATGAAACAATCAGTTCATGAAGTTCAAGATGAAGGATTGGGCACTTACAAGGAAAACCCATTCAAATACATTCCTATATATAGACAGATTACTTTAGAATTAGACAACAGGGCGGTGCTGAGGCATGACAGCAAATACAATTTTTCAGCTTAACATTGCACTTACAAGAAGAGAAATTGGTTGAACAGGAATTTGTACCCACAAAGCACTAACTCAGCAGGTTCTCACACTGGCAGAAGAGCTGGGGAAGAGATACCTGGTAGCAGTAGAATGGGGGATTTCTTGTTTTTGGGCTTGGTTGGCGTTGTTTTTCTCCTCCAGGTAAAAATGAACAAGAGCTACTGTCAGGAGAGAAACTTCATCTTCCATAGCCCATGCTTTAGCTGGTACAGAGTGAAAGGTTATTTATTGAAAATGAATGCCCTGAAAAATAAACAATTCCAATAGCACCATCGATGAGATACGCACTGCAGTATTTCTTGATTCTTCTATTAAGTATGTAACAAATTATTGAACATTTTGTTCACCCTAAAGTGTGATCAGTGTTTACCAAGGGTTCAAGGGGGAACTGTAACTGTTTCCTGAATTAATAGCCTGATTCAAAGGGACAGATTTAATGTTTTAAACAGCTGTGGACTTAACACAATTTCAAGTTTAATCCCAGTTGTTTTCATGCTGCAACAAAATCTGAAAAGAGACCTTGACTGCTCAAACTATGTAACAAGCAAGGGATTATTCTTGCTTATTCTAACAGAGGATTCTTTAATACACACTAGTGTATGAAAACACATTTGAACAGTTGGGCTTTACGAATGATGCTTAAACACAGAAAACAGGTCTGTCTCAAGCACAAAGCTCCCCCAGGACAAGCCTTACAAATAAGATGGAAGCAGAGTCGACAAACAATGACAAGTACAACGTCTAGTATGACAGGCAAAGATATCTAATTCACTTTGGCTCAAACCCTAGGCAGTTCCAAATGACTCTGACTCCCTTTGCGTTCACCAAAACCATAAACTGTATACAGCAAACAATCTGTTCATCTGATAAGTTCTCAAATGCTTGCAGATCAGACTATTCAGGTTGTCAAAGGCAGTAAGTGCTACCTATGAGAATTACAAATCAGTGATTAGTTACCTCAGAATGAACTAAGGAAAACTGAAGCTTTTAAATATTTGATCCATAGGATTTCTATTCTAGAACTTTTTTTCTGCCTAACGACAATTAAGCTTAAATGAAGATAAGTATCCTTGGGATTTCAAGTAGTAGAGGACCTCTAAATTATAGGAAAATTTAATTTTCCCCAGCAGTCCTCAGTACCTACCTTAATTGTTCAGTTTGGTGTAAGCCCGAGAGGCCAGGTTCCCTCTGCTAAACTGCAAACATAGAGCAGCACTTGAGCACTGCTCCTCACCTCCTCTTTGGCTGCTCAGGGAAGTCCACTGCATCCTGAAACATAATTTGACTCTGGCCACTTCTGTCTTTGCCATCCTCGCACCAATTGCCACACTCCTAGACTCTGGAGCCCCAAAAGCACAGCCAAGCTCCCCATCCAGCATGGAAAAATAGACCACGGAATCACCAAACTCGCAGTGCCGCTGCGGACTTGCCATTTTTGGAGAAAACTCAATCTGCTTGGAACAGACTCTGAGCAATCTGTTTAGCTTGTCCTGTTTTGAACTTGATTGTGACCTCCCTCCAGAGATCTCTTCCAACCTACACTTTAGTGTGTGTTTTTTAAGGAGCATCAGTTTTAAGCAACGTCAGCTGGCACATGCATATCAAAATAACTGACTTTCTGAAGTCTCAGTATTCGTCTTGATAATAATGAGCAGGGATTTTACTGTCATGAGGGAGGTTAAAACTGTAGGGCATGATAATACTCAAGTTGACACCTTGGAAAGCAAATCCTTAACATCTGTAGAACCAAAAGTACTTGAAAGAAATCCTCAAAGTGCTTGGAAGCTGCAGATCCTCAGTTTCCATCTCTCAGCTCTATTTCTGGACCAGTAAAAACTTGCTATAGTAGAATAAACTACTTTCTTCTCTCATCTTGCTGCATATTTCATACTTTACAATACTCTCTAGTAACACATGCTGCTGAACTGCCATATGGTACCCTGCAAACACAAGATAAACTTGAATAAAGACAAGGCCAAAAGAAAACTGTCAAATTACACTTTATTCATATTGACAAAATAGGCAAAAGAAAGATTTTGTGTTCAGAGATACAAATTCATTATTTGCTGACAAAATGCTCGTATACCTCCATTGGGTATTTCCACTTTCAAAACTACACTGAGTGGATCTTTAACAAGGAATTCTTCCTTATCCTGAGATAAGGAAAACAAATGCCCATGAAACTAATTTCACGTGAAAATTTATCACCTGCTTGTGGCTCCGATTTGACCGCTAAGTTCATGATTGGCAGCAAATAACTACATTTGGCCTCACCAAAACCATATGTAAAATTAAGATTATTAAATAATAAGCAGTAGCAGCATACCCAAAATACTTCTTGTACAAAGAACATTGCACTTGAACACCCACAAGCATTTACCCTTATTTACACATTAGAGTTTGTATTCAACAGCAAGACTGATATATACAGAAAAACGGCCCCAGACGAGAGCGTATCTAGTGTTGACTCCTTAACATTTTTCCATACAGTTTCCCAGGATGCCTCAATTTTTTTTCACTATATACTATTGCATAAAAAATAGACTTTACAAGAAGTTCAGTCCCCAGGTAATAATTCAGAATATTTCTATGTACTATTAAATGTTCACTGCACTCAGGAGCACTGGAGTCCAGGTTGGCTCCTCAAACGAAACAGAACATGGTGGGCACTATCTATTTAAACACTGCGCTTTACCTTATAGACTCTGACATCGTTTAGCTGCGCAATAATTACCCAGTGAGTTCCAAAGGCAGTTCCCTGCCACACAGTATCTCCCACTGTCTGGCAAGCAATGAAATCAACTTCTCCCTGCTTTCTGCACTTGGTATAAAGATGCACCACTGGATCTCTCTGTTCCTGCTGCCTTCTTGTTTAGTATTTCCCTTTGCGACACTATCAGTTTTGCCAAAGTGATCCAGGGTCAAATTCTGCATCAGATCCCGATTCTGAACATCATCAAACACAAACGTAAGGGCCTGTGGGTATGTCTGATAACCCATAAGGACTCTATCTAAATCCCGGATTCGTCTTCCATCTGCAAGCTGATACTTATCTCTTTTTGGCGGTTCCTTAGCAAATTCAGGTAGTGGGTAACTGATATAATCTTCATCAAAGAGGAACAAATCAGAGCTGGTTAATATAAGTGTTTTAGGCTGCAGTGAATTAGCGTTTTGGGCAGATCCTGCAACATTATTTACTTGAAATGCCAACACGTACAGAAGGATATTGAGGGACTGAAGATTAGTCAAACCATCCATCTTCTCTGCCACTACAAAAGCAAGGTCCCCGATTTCCTCTTCATTAGGATAAATGAATTTTACTCTGCTAGAGTGAATCAGTTCATAATTCTCCATTTTTCCTGCAAGAAACACACATCATTATTCTTTCATTTAGCAATAAACAGTACTTTCTTAATGCATTAGGTTAAGCAAAATCTTTCACAGCTGCAGCTGGAAGAATTCAAGTTAATAGGTTAGGATGAAACTTGCAGCAAGATCTACACTACACAACCCAAAACAGTGTATAGGAAGTGCTGCTCCTGCCAGCACTGACTTCGCACGTGCAAACTTGATATTTATGAATTCTGTTCAAATAAGGCTCATAAGGTAACTAAAGTCAGGGATTTTGCTTAAAGTACCAGGTAGGCAACAACTGATGAACAAATTTCCCTCAAAAGAGTATTTAGATGATACCTCAAAGCATGATGCCTAAATAACTCACAACATGTAGAAAAGACCCCTTACCTGTGTTTTTACTCCCAAATTCAGAGTAGAAGTCTTTATCTACTGGTTCAGGTGAAGGTGTGCGTGCAAGCAATGACAGAACTGCCATGAGCTGCTGCATGAAGGTGTGAGTGTTGTAGCTGTCTCTTGTCAGGCAGGTGACTATGTGATCTGCAGAGGGTCCTGAAAGAAGACAGAACAGAAACCACTGACATCTGCATAATCTCTTCAACTCACATGCAACTGTCACTGAAGACAACTTCTTGCAAGGTTTATTTCTCCTGAAAACAGGCATCAGTACCCAGAAAGCTTTCAAGTCCTTGGAGAATAACAGAATCCTTAGAACTCCCTCATAAAACAAAGAATATAATTTCTCTTGATTTAAAATATGTTTATCCTTCATAAGCTTTAGGTCTAAGACAAGACTAAGCAGACAAAATAGAACTAGAAAAAAATCTTACAGCACAAGACTAACTCACCAGTAATTCGGAAGTATTGGTCAAACAGGCCAACATTTACTGACTGCAGGTCATTAAGTTTTAGCACAAAGCAGCAAGAGAGGTGGAAAGAACTATTTTCACAATCTGAGTTTTCTTTGTTCCACAAAACTGTTGGAAAGGAATATAAAATAATGTCAAAATAAAAAATGATTCTTCTTTCCATACAATTTTTTATATTAACATCTCATACCACTATCAAAGGCAGAGATCAGGAAGAAGGTGGGAATAGTGGCTAATAACTTCTAAAGCAACAAATATGACCAAATGACCTTATCAGCATTTCTTGAAGTAGCTGCCATATCACGCCTTTAATTCACTACTCTTCAATTTCCATTTTGGTTACAAAAGAGCCTTTAGCTGCCCAGGTGATGCTAAGGTCTATGACATGATATCTCAGAAAAGTATAAATAAAACAGCACATCGAAGGGTCTGTTTGAGAAGCAGTCAGGCTCAAGACCTTGTGTTTTGAACACAAAAGCCTCACATGAATACTCTGCATGGAGTAAACTGTGCCACTTTAACCTCCTAACTGAGGGAGCAAGAGCATCAACCGAAACTGGTACTTCAACTGAAGACAAACAGAACAGGGATTAAATTTGCAACTTTAATAAAGGATCAAAGCAGCTCTCTTACCTGACTGATGCTCATCAGCATGAATGAAAGAATCATCCAACAGAAAGTAAATAGCTTTTGTTGAGAGAAGCACACAAGCCATCACTTCCACATTGGGAGTCTTGTAAAACAGAACTGAAGACCACATGAGATGCCTCAACTCTTCATTTTCCACCTAAGATGTAAATTGTATTTCATAAATCACTTGGTACGCTTTGATATTTCAGATAAAAGTTACCTTTAGGATGATGAACCTTAACTACTAGAAAAACAATTTCAAAATCTAAAGTATCTGAACATGCTACAAGCAAAGCAGAAGTTCACATCAAAGCTGCTAAATGTAATTTTCTTTCCTTTTGCCACTTCCAAGGAAAGAGAAACATTCTTGGAGTAATTCTAAGACATACACTAATGCACTCTCCTGTTCTACATCAAGGATCCCGAAGGCAAAGCACACCTGGCAGGATCCCAATCACTGCAGCAGGGAACCAAAACAGAGTAACAAATATTTTTGACCAACACTTCCAGGTTTAACAGAACCTAATTCTCACTTCTGAGTTTGATAAGAAAAAGTTTTTTACAGTGTTGGCAGGTCACAAGGCCTCTTTTTGTACACCTGCATTAGGCACAATACCTCTGCGATGTTGCCATGGAAAAACTCAACTAGGGCATTTCCTTTCAGCCCAGCCACATACTGCAGAGACGCAGAAACACGGAGGTGAACAGGAATCTGATTATCTTCTGTTATCTTCTGCAGCAGAAATTCAGATGGATATAAAGATGACAGCGCCAGATGTGGCTTGCAAAAGCTAGAAGAGATCCAGAAAACACATTAAATCAAAATTTAAGGAAATAAGAGAGCTCCTCCCTTGCAAAAATGAATACTTTATATTTCAGTCAGAAATTAGGGCAACTTCTATTCTTACTGGTCTACTTTAAATGATTTCTCTGAAGCATAGCTGTCAATCTGCTGTGACCTGAGCCTCCAAGCACATGAAATGGGAACCCTCCTTCCACAAGAAAATAGGTTCTGTCGCAATCATAAAACAAAACAGGAAAAAACCCAAAAAGACTGGCACGTACAGCTCAGGCTGACCAGTCATACGTACCACGGCATCAGAATGAAAAAGTACTTCAGTACCAGGCCAAAACCAATTACAACTGTAAACACACTGGTTAGGTCATGCTAACTTTAGCGTCATGCAACAGACCTACGGGAATCATTACCTTGCTGACTGACCATGTCCATTTGCCTCCACAACATGATTTCTTACGGCATCTGATTTGCTTGAAGCTTTGAAAATAACAATTGTCTTAACATCCTGCAGGAGTGTCCTTAAGAGACTGTAGATTCGTAGGAAGTGGAATTTCTCATGAGGTAGAACAAACACTGCTGTAACAAATCTGTATCCAACGAGTAACTCCAGCACGTGTCCATCTGAAAATGAACCCTTCTGCTGGATGGAACCATGAGTAGGATGCAACACGAGTGATGCTAATGGAATCCTATTCAACTTAAACACACTTTTCAAGTCTTCCGTGCCTATCCGTTTCCCTGGCAGTAGACTGAAATCCACATTTACTATGTATAAATGCTGGGGCGTTAGAAATATCCAGCATGGACAGACCACACAGGGACTCTGGTCAGAAGATTTATAGACTGAAGAATAAAGTGCAGAACACAAAGCATTTTTTGACCATTCTTTGTTACTGCCAGCTGACTCCGGCTGATGTGAGATTTTCTGAACACTGTTTTTATTCCCACAAACAAGATACGTTGGGAAACAACCTTTTATTTCAACATCATCTGCTGAAATGCAATTCAATTCCATAAGCTGACAGAGAAACTCCTGGAGGTTTGCTTTTCCACAGGACAAGGTGGAACTCGGTAACACTGGTGTGTAGTGTTGAGAGCAACACGTATGTAAACAGGAGTAAAAGTCTTGAAGATTTTGGGAATCTGAAACAATAAACAAGCAGTTGTCACTGTTTTTCAGCTTCAGCGTTAAACAGATTTCTGGCAGGAGAAAGCCAAATTCTGTTAGGTCAGTATACGGAAAACACAGCGTTAACTTCAATGCAGAAGAGATGTGCTGGCAATTTCCTCTCAATTCCTGATGAGGAATCTCAAACACAGCAAGCATGTCATCCGTCAAAACCAAACAGGAAGCAAACTGCCTGAGCCCTTTATGAATGTGAATAGAAAAACTCCAGAGAATTTTGACTATGTCGACACTCTCCACTGCTGTGTTGTCAGACAGACGAGTATCCGAAGTGGTGCTGAACTCAAAAGTCTGTTCTCCTTCATGAAGTCCCATTTCAAAATATCCATCTTCTTTGTCTATGGTTTTGGAATCACCTGGAGGGCTTCCCTTATTCTCAGTAAAGCAGGGCGGTGATCTCTGCACAGTCTGCGCTATCAAGGCAGAAAGGTGCTGGATAAAATCTTGGTTTGTGGCAGTGTAAGACATACAATTAAAAGGCAAGATGACAGTGTTACAGGGGTCAGGCACCGCAGGGCGGTCTTCCTCTGAAGGATCCAAGCTTCAAAAGAGATAACGAGAGTAAGAGATTACAAGAGTAAGTCCAAGCTTGAGTTTAAAACCAGCCATAGCTACCTACAATTCATGATGCTGCTTCTCAGAACTTTGAGGTTTACCCTTGTTTCTGCAGTTAAGTCAGTGTAATTACGTAAAACACCTTTGCACTGCACAAAGCCATTGATTTTAAAGGCAAGTAGTACATAAATAAAAATTAACTCCCCTTCCATTTCCCAACCCAAATAATCACATTGTTATGAGTTAAAGTACTCTAAAAAACAGCCCTTGCTGGGTTTGAAACTACCAGCGTTCAAACATTAAAAGCACTTCATGTCGTTACAACTATTTTCATTCAAAACCACCCAGCAGCAGGAATACAATCAAAGAGACTGTTCTGCCTTAACTGCTGGGTTTAGAAGTGTTGCATCCACTGTTATTATCCAAAAGCCAACAAGGACGTCAACCAGAACTTCTATAACTAGCTTACCACATATGATGCCCACTCCCATACGCTTTGCATGAATCCAAGAGAGAGGCAGGTGCCTAAGGAGAAGAAAACATGAGGAAGCTATTGACTACTGACAGCTGCTGTCAGACTTCAGCATACAAGAAAAAAAGTTAAGGTTGGCTCACACATTTTAAAGCTAGCCAGCTCACTGTGAAGTCCAGTTGCACTCACAGGCAGGCAGCTCAAAGCTACCCTTTTAGGAGCACAAAACACTTTGTTTCCTTTAGATCAGGCATTTAGCTAAGACAGGAAAAAAAAAACTCTGACACTGACTTGAGAACCTGACCTGTGACCTACAGACATTTCAGCACACTTTTTAACGAAGCAAAGTGGGGCAAAAAGGTAAAGAAACTTGACAAAGACCAACCACACTGGTAGCAAAGGAGATTCCTCCAAGTCTTGCTGCCTCATTTCCTGAAGCCATCCATGCAAGAGACTTGTATGCAAAATAAATGACAAATAACTAACAATACGGAAGCTATCAAACAGTAGGAGTTTGAAGGAGACAAATTAAGGCCGTTACCTATTGATAAAGAAGTCTTCCACTCTACTAACAAGAGGATCGCCTTCCAAAAATGTGTATTGTAATAAGGTTAAGTCTTACACTCAGTATCTAACTGGATATTAAGTAATTTGATACTACTATTGGGTGACAGTGAAAATAACTCTCTGCAACTCCTGTAAACTTGGATTATGCCTTTAAATCACAAGGCAGACTAACCCCTTCAAATTTGAGACTGCCTCCTTTTCCATTGCAAAAATCTCAGAGAATCAAAACAATTTAACTATGGATTATTAAAATAAAGCATATAATATCAGAAATAAGTGAGCAAAAACATTTTAAAAGGGCATAAAATAAAGAGAAGGAGGGCAATTACCTGATTTTTACATCTGGAGTCTGGTGTTTCAAAGCATCTCTGGGGAACTGTATGGTCTGAAGGAGTCGAACCACTGGATTGCAAAAAACTGCTGGCTAGGACTATTTCTTCACAAATTATTTCTAGAACGAATACAAACAGCTCTTAAAATCACTGAAGCAAGCCCAAAGCGAATATCTAACAGCGTGTGCCAAACGAGCAGAATTAAAATTGTATAATCATAAATCATAAAAGCCAGGACAAAAGCAGGTACAACTTTAGTCTGATTATGCACATATCTGACAGCAGAAAGTTGCAGTAAAGACTGCTAAAGCTCATTTTTTAAGCCAACACAATCAATTTAAATCTCAATATCTGGTGTGAGAATTATTCACATGATTTAAAGAGTCAGGTTTGTTAACATCAGCTCTTAACCAAAACATAGCCAGGCTGGTAAAACCACAGCAGAGCAACTCTTTGTGAGCTTAGTAGCATCCTCTCCAATTTCTACAGCAAGCACGATAACTGCGTAAAACCTTCAACCAGACCTAAAGGTCTGGTTGAAGGTTTTACGCAGATATCATGCTTGCTACTCTAAAGGTCTGGTCCCTCAAATGCCCCTCAAGGCAATCATCTCACCTTGCACAGAACCTTTTTGAAAGGTCTGAAGCTGAATCACCAGCAAGCATGAGCGCATGTAACCCACCATTTTCGGGGACACCTGCCTTTTTGCCTGTTTTATAGTCACAGCATTGCGCACATAACTCTATTTTTATTATTACCACTGAGCCAGCTAGATCAAATATATTAAAATACAAACAAACAGCTTGAGTGTGGATATGTTTTTGGCATGAGCATAAAAACTCTCACACTTCTTTGGATGGATGCTAAAGTCTAGTAGATTAATCAAATCGTCTCAGAGTCAGAGGAAACAAGGTAGTCATCGAACAAATTACTGCATTATCAAGAAGGAAACGCAAATGGACAGGAAAACCATAACACGACAGCATTATTTTTGGCTTTCTGTTTCCTGCATAAATATTTAATGTTTTTCCATAAGCCATTTGCCAGCGATATTTAATTTGAATAATATATTAGGGAAACAGATGACATCTAGAAAAACTTCGGAGAAAGCAATTCATAGAAATAGCATATCAGGAAATTAAGTCCATTATTCACGATTTAAAGTCTAACAGTGAAATTAATTCCCAGCATATTCCGATTTTTCTAAATAGATTTCTCAAAATGAGTGTTTTGAGGACAACTCCTGAGAGCTGTAAAGTAGCAAATAATCAATTCCTATTGTTAAAGCTGAGAAATAGCCCGCCCTAGTCCTCATTTTCCCACTACTTATAAAGGTCTTCAAAATACTAAAGAAAACTTCAGGAATAGGACTACAGCAAATAAATGCTTAATCTTGTCTTTCTATAAAACACCCAAACATTTCAGAGATCTCTGGATTTTTGTCTCCCATGACTCATTTTGCTCATAAACATTTATATTAATAGGAAAAAACTATTGATAAATTAAACAGTCCTAGTGATTTCTAGCAGGCAATCTTACAGCTAGTCCTATGGCTGTTCTATAGAGAAACTGCTTCAAATCCTCTAACTTAAATGCTTAATCCTTTAAGACGAGCATTGACTTAGCATTGGAAAAAAAATAGCACGTGAAAAGTGATCTAGAAGGGCTACAAAAGCCAATTAAATAAATAGCAACTAAATCTGTATCTAAGTTATTTGCCCTTTAATTAAATGCTGTCACAGCACTCGTTTTGTAGCAAGCTAGGAAACCTCTACTGATTATGCAGAAATCACAGCAATGGACTTTTTTTAAAAGACAAAACTTTTCAGGCGTGTTTCTCTCCCCCATCCACCAATTTACTGGCAAAAATAAGCTGTTCCCACAAACTGAGACTATAATCCCCACTCTTTTAAATAGTTACAAAGGCTTCTCCCACTATTCACATCCTACTGCACTTTAAGTTCTCCATCAGACAAAAGCCAAAAAATGTATCTATCTCCGCTTAGTCACAAACGAATATTCAAGTCAGTCTCCTGGGCTCCTGCAAACTATGATAGATAAACCATTCTTCTAAGTGCCTAATGCCACAGGCCTGCTTATATGAAACACACAGTAAAAATAATGCTCAGGTAAAGTTAGCAGGCGCTGTAGAGCACAACAGATGTGCTGGAATCACAGGCTCAGCCAGAACACTAATCTCACTACTGCCTTTTACTCCTTTTTCAGTCTTCCTTCAAGTTTGAGAGAAATGTAGCTCTCACAAAAAAAAAGCAATAATGGAACAGATGCTCCTCAAGCTCACATTTTGCAGGTCAAGAACAAGCATAAAAGCCATTTCAAAACCTGTTTATACATGCCCTGGTTTTCCATTAAAGCAGGTATCTGAACAAGGGATCCAAGGCCTTCTGCTGGTGATTTCTGCAGGATGACACAGTAAAAAGTCCTGCACCCAAACTTCCACTACAGTTAAACACTATAGTTAACAACAGCTCAACTTCCACGTTCTAAGTCAATACTACCAGGTCTTGCTGCTTTGTCTCAGTACGCCCTATATCCATGCACATAATATTCATGTATATCAATGCAGCTTAGAAAAGCAGAACCAAGAGGCTCAGCCCAGCAGCACGATACATACATGATTACCTTGGCTGGAGCTGACAGGACGAGGCAGAGAGGGAGAGGAAGGACGAACAGTAAGAGAAGAACAGTTTGATTTGGAGCTGGTAGCAGTGAGCCTGGAGTCCTCACTGATCTAATAAAGAAAGTACGCAGTGATTAAAGAAAACAACTAAATACACAGGACACATTAGATCCTGAACTGAGTCTACACAAGCTTTCGCTCTATTAGTAAAACGAAAAGTAGTGCCAGCTTTTTTTTTTTTTGCAAGGGGTGTCACATCCTCCAAAGTTTCTATTTTCACGCTATGTGTAATGCCACTAAGAACTCGTTTAGAGAAGTCATTTTGATCACTAATCACTACTGACAAGACTTGCAGCAAATCTCACAAACCACAAGAGACCAAAAAATAGGATTTCTATGCTGCAGCAACAGCTTCTGATAAGTTCTGATTACTGAAATCAAAGCTAGCCAACTGCACAGCACACAGACACACAACAGAAGGCAAGGAGGATTCAAATTTCTGATTCTCACTGCTAAATACCCACAAAAAGAAAGCTTGGGACTCATTTCAGTACTCTGCAACACAAGCAGCGAATTCACACCTCTGCAATACTTGTACAAGAAGCAAAATACGGCTGTTAAGGTCAACTGTGTATCCATTACGCACATCATTAAGCCATTTTATCTTTTCCTCCCCCTTCCTCTCTCGCAAAAGCCAGTACAAAAAGGAAGGTCAGGTAATGACTGAAATTACATTGAAAACCAAATAGGAAAAAAGCAACATTAAAAGTTCATATCGCACTAAAGCACAAAGAAAATGTAAACATTCAGTGCTAAGGAAAGTTTAATGAATTCCACTTAGATCTAATTTGTAGCGGCTTTTTGTACACAGAATATTCTCTTCCTGTCACAGAAAACTCACCTTTTTATCAGAGTTGGTCAGTTTGTATTTCACCTCCTTTGCTTTCTGAATAGCTTTTAGCACTTCCACAGTGTCTAATTCCTTTTCTGTTGTAACAATGTTATCCAAACAGACCTAAAAAAAGATAAAACATCTAAAAATACTGAAAACAAGGCAGCTCTGCCATTTTTAACGTAATAACCAAAAATCATTTTGGCTTAATGCAAACGAAGGGCACCTCTGTAATCATTAGACAAAAGCAATTATTGCATTAAACCTTCTTAGAACATGATAGGAATTTAATGCAAACTCAAATGCCTGGTGAGCTTAACACCCTTCTAGCACAACTGCATTTCAATATTAACATGCTGTTACCCAAAGGGGAAATTTATACTTAGATTCAGGGGCACAGTCGACTAATGTTAATCTGGTTTCATTCTCCAAAGACCTTCTCCAACACACCAAAATCTCACCAGGTTTTCAGAGCATTCACACTACTTTATTCATCAGGCTTTAAAACCCAGTTTTCTTTCCGAATTCGGCCTCAAAAGGTAGAAGCACGTGCTGCCTTACCTCTGCAGCCCTGTCCCCAAACTGAGCAAGGACTTTGGTCCGGTAATCAGGGATGATGCTCAGCGGATTGCTGGATAAGACCACCTTTTCTAAGCATGGGAGGTTTCCTATGTTTTTCACTTCATCAATCTGAAAATTTTTGAAGAAAAAGATGAATAAACATTGGTTAAATGGAAATGATCGTAGACTGAGCATTTCTTCCATAAACTACGTACGATAACCAGGAAAAACTGCTACAGCCACTTTAATTTATTTCCAGTTCTACCCACTAAAAAAATTCACTTGTGATCTGAAGCACAATTTGACACAAAATCTAGTGTTACCTGTTCTATTATGTTGTTGCTTAGATCCAAGTTGACTAATGAGTACAGTTTGTTAAGACCACACAGCCTTTCCAGCTGATTTCCTGCTAAATTCAGAGTTTTGATGTTTCCCAGTTTTGTGTGAACACCCTCCAGCGATGTAACCTTGTTGTAGGATAAGTCCAGGTGAACGAGGTTGTAAAGATGCTACAAAAAGCACAGAAAAAAATGTCATACACCAATTCATTAACTTTAAACGATATTAAAGACATTGTATTATGGTTTGCTTATTTTTTTGTGCAAATGTTTTCATGTCAGACAGTCTAGCTTGAAAAACATGACATGAAATTGTTCATTACACAGTTTCAAGTTTGTAGAAAGGAACTTCCGCATTTTAACCAACCCACAGATACAGTTGGCAGTGAATGATTTTAGTTAAGAACTAAACTTTGTACATCAAAAGAAATGAAAATACCTAAAGGAAGAAATGCACCATTAAAAACGTTCTTCCTATTATGAAGGACAAGCTATTTGAGCTTAAACTACTCTGTGTAAGGAAGATAAGCATCATAATTCTGAAGCAAGAAAATCTGCCTTCTAAGGTCCCAGGCAGTTTGGACAAAGAAATTCACCTTCAAAAGCACCACTGACCTGTAAATTTTCTACCAGAGATACTCCATTGTGACTCAAATCCAAGAATTCAATCTTCGGAGTTAATTTCTAGAAAAGGAGAAAAAACCCACACACATTAAATCCATTTTATCTTATGAATCAGGCCACACTTTCTTCAATATTAGCCGACCAACAACCTGAGGAAAGGTATCAAACCAATGTACTGTTCCTTTTTTCAGCTTCTAGTATTAAAAAAAGCATTCTGTATGACCTAGTGCAGCAAGAGAGCTGTATCTTCCTCTGATGAAAACCAGGCTACTCTTAAGTTGCACAGAAACTTGGATTAAGATAATAGTACCAAAACCCAGAACTGAGTGACTTTTTTCCATGTTTTGCAAGCATTACAAGCTCACACAAGCCTCTCAAAAGTGCACTGTAATCCAGAAAGTTCTTTTTGAAGGACTCAAGCTTGAATTTGATGCCAAAATTTGATGTTAATGTATTTACATCTGCTTTAATTTGGTTGTAATCTCACTAATGATTTGACTCATGGTCAAGGCCTGGACTCAGACCTGAAGAACCCTAAGTCTACATCACAAAAAAACCTAAACAAAACTATGCTCTAAGTTCATAATCTCTAGCTGAGCTACAGACATAGCTCTTCACAAGAGAAGCTAAAATAAGAAATAATGTTCATATTTGACACATTCTTGTGATTAATGCTAATTCTTTTATTACCAACTGATTCACAAAATTTTAAGGTACTGGTAAAATACTCCCAATTGTGTTTCTATGCTCTTCATGTTGTTCTAATCATAGAATCATAGAATCACCAGGCTGGAAGAGACGCACCAGATCATCGAGTCCAACCATTCCCACCAATCTCTAAACCATGTCCCTCAGCACCTCATCCACCCACACCTTAAACATCTCCAGGAAAGGCGAGTCAATCCCCTCCCTGGGCAGCCTGTTCCACTGCCCAATGACCCTTTCTGTGAAAAACCTCCTCCTGATGTCTAGCCTAAATCTCCCCTGGTGGAGCTTGAGGCCATTCCCTCTTGTCCTGTCCCCAGTCACTTGGGAGAAGAGCCCAGCTCCCTCCTCTCTACAACCTTCCCTCAGGTAGTTATAGAGAGCAATGAGGTCTCCTCTCAGACTCCTCTTCTCCAGGCTAAACACCCCCAGCTCTCTCAGTCATTCCTCATAGGGCCTGTTCTCCAGCCCCTTCACCAGCTTTGTTGCTCTTAGCTGTCAAGACAGCTGCCAAGGCAGCCACGGGTTTTCAAACATGTAGGAAGCTTCAGTCTTGGGAACACTCCAGCGCTGAGCCCAAGAGGTGTTTCATTCTTTTTCTAAAAGCACGCTTGTGGAAGTGGCCTCAGGCCAATGCAAACAGTAAAAGCGTGTTTCAAAAGTCAGTAATTACAGTAGCGTCACCTACAGAGCACAGAATTACAAACTTTTCTCCTTTACCAATATTGAAGCAGCAAAAGAAAAAAAATCTTGTAAGCATTACCTTGGGTAGGTAATGAACATGAAGTGCAAATGAAAATGTTTCAGAAAGAAAATAAAGCAAACAAAATCCCTGTTGTGTAACATGCCACAGCAGATCACTTATACTTTTTTTCCACACCAATGAAAAGATATTTCTTACCACTGAGTCATCAATTTGAGAGATGCTATTGTGACTCATATCCAAAGTTGTTAAAGTTCTCCATGTTGGGATAACTGCTGTCACCGGGCAACTTGAAGTCGCACCCTCTGGCTCCCACTGATCAAACTCAGAGGCCTCAGGCACGAGGATTTCCTGGTTTAGACAAGCACAATAAAATATTAGCTTTCACTGAAGATTTAAACACAACAGCTTTGAAAACAACCCAAACAACCTTACCTAAGTAAGGCAGATTTCTAAGCTTATTAATCACCTAGATTGAAGTTGTAGGTTTTAAATGTGAGTTGACTGGGTCAGAATTATTTTAGATCTACAGGGAGGAAGCTCCAACACTAGCAGCCGATCCAAACTGGGGAATGGGGAGGAACAACAGAGACTGAAAACATTGCTACTGGATCAAAGCCCAGAGAAAAGAATGAGACACATGCATGCAGTCCTGGAAGAACTGGAAACATACATCCCAATGAAACCATCAGAAATGTCCCCGTAAGAGACACAGGTAAACACATCCTCCATTTATTAAAGCTGAAATTCTGAAAGGTTAGTGAATCCTTCCAGTTTCATTATTTTAGAGGCAGAACCCACAACAGGCAGTATAGAAAACTACATGGGCTCCACCTGGATATTTCCACAACGCGCATGTTATTTTTGCATGTGCTTTGAACACTCACCAGAAGCAGGAACTCACTCTTACCTTCATTGACGTAGCTGAAAAGCGAACACTCATTGTGGCCAGAGCATGTTTTGATGAAGTCAGCCCTTTGATAAGCTTTCCTCCACAATGACTGATCTAGTTAAAAAAACAAAGTTCAATTCAGAAATGCTAGAATAGACAAATATGAGAAACAGAAGAGGCAGCTAAAAGCTTCAATAGCAGATGCCCTACCAGTAGGGAAAGCAGCTGCAGCACTCCCTAAATCTCCTGAGAATATCAGGTCAGAAATAGCAATATTTAGTAAAGCTAAAGCTTTACACACAGCTCAAGTGATAATGAACAGTTAAATTTGGCATCCTTACTTCCAAGGCTCCTGAAAAAAATCACTGTTTCAGAAATCAAACATCACACATTCCAATTCCAGCGCCAAAACAAAGCAAGCAATTACCAATTCTGAGACAGACAACAGTTCTAGCATTGGCAGAGACCCTATAAAATTATGAGCAGTATTACAGCCATACCTCTATTTGATGAAGTGATTTGAAAATTGACAGATCAAAAGGCAACAGATGCTCCTGAATGTTACTGGTTCCAAAAGGTCCCCCTGTTCCAGTGACCTAGTAATCAACATTTGGAAATTAGTGCACCCAGTTCAACCTATACCCATGGCAAAGAGCCTTGCACAGAAAACAGCACAAAGAATCTCACTTGGAAAGACAGCGAAGGTTCCAAGTGATTTCTCAAGAACAGAACTTGCACATTAACTCTTCAGGGAAAAAAAGTTGCTCCATCTAAGTGTACTGAGCCTGAAGCACTGAAGTTGAACTGCCACCTGGTGCTTGTATGCTGTAGCACACGGGGCATGCAGAGCAAGCAGCATCAAAGTTACTCAAAAAAGTCTTTCCTATTCATTTATTTGGTAGCAAAAACCAATCTAGCTCCTGAGAATAATTTCACATTTTACATTTATTCTGAAATGGTATTTTTGCCTAGAAATTCAGGGCCATCTCATCTATGAAACTGAAGAGTTTGTTAGGTTGTTGGGGTTTTAATTTCAACTTTCATATACAGTCAAAGATAGAGGACAGGATTTATATACACACGTATACATATACACTGGCCTAACCACAGCATCTGCAGAGAATGCCGGGTTGAAGCAACTAATATTGGTTTGTTTCCCCTTTCCTACCAGCACCCAGTAAGATTCTACAGCTGCATCTGTGCACCTCTGCTGAATAAACCACATCACACAGGAGAACCAACATCTTTGGCACAAAATCCTGTTTAACATTGACTTCTAAATGCTTGCAGGTGTTTACTATCAGTGAAGTTCTCATGCATTCAACCTAGACTCCAAAAGTCACATCAGCCTGGTAGAAAGACCTCCAATACCTGTGCAAGTGAAACTCACCTTTAAATACTTGAGTCTACAAGTGAAATCTAGAATATGACCTAGATCTGTTTTGGCATCTCCATTAGCGCAGGTTGGCTTCCCCTGTAGCAGCTGCTGAGTGACAGCGTATAACTGCAAGGGCCTGATGGTGAAGACTTCTCCAGCCATCAACAACTGCTCTCCTGAAACACAGAGGACGATGGTATCAAACAACACTGCAATGGTTACAAATGCATAAATGGTACACAGTAGATCTAATGTTAGAGGTTAAATGTAATTTATATTCTAAACTCACAAATGACATACCAAAATAATGTCCTTTTTTACCACGTGAAAACAGAATGGTTGAATTAAGATTATTTTTAGCACCAGGGAGTGTTTCAGCATACAAACCTAAAGCTCCTACTGCAATTAATGGCAAATTTCCTTCGATCTTAACAGGACTGGAAACCAAGTTAATTTATATAACATAAGTTACAAAACTTCTTCCAAGCTCTAAGTTCTACAACAGCGAGTATTTATTCTATTCAGAAAAAGCAGCGCCTGCCATCTAAAAACCAGATGGTACATGTTTTGCTATGCTGCCTAACATCAGAATCGTCATGGGTTAATCATTTCACACGCCTCCTGCTGTTAATGGACAGGTTGGAGCTGGTGCAGTTACTGTAAGTGCATTTCAGTTTCATCTACCAGCCTCAGAAAAGCCAAACTGACCAAGAGGGTCTCATGTTCCCTGAATTCTGAAGAATAATTTTAAATTTAGCTATGTACAGTGGTCTGTTGCATTTAACAATACCAGGACTCACTGACACAAAAACTTCCTTTCAGGTTACATTAAAACATACTGAACAGAACGCTTACAAGCTTCTAATCACCACTACCACAACCTGTTCTTTAAGGACACAGATTAGTAGGTCCTTTTCAAAACCTGAAGTTGCTCATCCGTAGCTGCACTACCTTTACAGCTCCTCCCAAAATGCAACTTGAATCAAAGTGCAAACAGCAAGAAACAAGTGAAAAGCAGGGGAAGAAAAAGTCCCATAAGTCTGACATGGAAAATCCAGATGCTGTTTGGAGATCCCTTATCACAGGTACATGAATGCAGGCATATAGAGGAAACCATTTCTAGTTCTTGCAAGTTCTAAGTTCTTTACCTTTGTGGAAGAGTTCTTCAGCCAACGCAGCAGTGATCCCATTGATCTCCTGCAAAGATTAAACCATCATAATCAAGTGTTATTTACATACGCAATCCTAATTTTTCAATATGCTGAAATCTCCCTTTTTTGCTACTGTACAGGACTTCTTTTAGAACAGAAATCAACTGCGATTACGTCTTACAGTTTTGCTTGAAACCTGATAATAATTCATAAAAATAACCTGAAATTATTTAATGTCACGATTTTCATTTCCAAGAAGGAAGATAATTTAAATAATCACATCTCGTATCTGAAAAGGGCAACAGCAACTACAGCAACTATCACTAGCCATCATCAGCCCACCCTGAAAGAAAACTTGGTTTTGAAGAAACCACTGCAAGTATATTGTTCTTTGAGGAACTATTACACTATAGCATTCTTCAATTGTAAACATTAAGACTAACCTAATACATCAAGCACTAAACATTTCCTCCAAATATTGCTAATACACTCAAAACTTTAAAGTCACAGGTCTATAGAGAAGAAATAAAAACTAATCTTCTGCACTTCAACTCTATTCTGCTTGCTGCAGAGTAATTCGAAAGTCCCCTTTTTCCCCATCTTTCATCTTCTCCACCCTCCTGGACAGCCCCAGATGCTGAACGATTTCAGGCATTGACAGCTCCAGCAGAAAAGAAAAAAGCTGGAAACTCAAAGCATGGATTTGTTCTTTCTAAATCTGAAGGTGCACAAAGATCAGTACAAGTATTTCCCACCTGGGCATGCTTCTTTCCACAAAAAGCAAATGCTCTGTGCAAGTCCAGGAACAAGTCTGAGCATTCTCAAGAGTTCTCTCTCAAAAGCCCATAAAAAGAACAAAATAAAACTATTTGTGACAGCACAGCTTCCCCTAGACACACACATCTTATCTTCAGGTAGCTGCAAAGGATGAACAGACATTATGGATGATCACGAAATGAATATTTGATGAGTTTACTCCACTGACAAATCCCTGATGATTCATAACAAGGGAATAAATCCACAGGACATCTGCAGCAGACAGCTCAGCTCGTGTGATGAGGCAAGCGTTTGAGAAAAGCACATTCTTGGTATAACTGAAACCCCACTCACTGAGGGTGAACAAAGCCTCTACACTACAGTTTTGGGAACAACAAGCTAGAAGCTGCATTCCAAACAAAATTCAACAATTCTGTCTCTCATTTGAATAAGTCAATTAGTTATCTGGCACGCAGAGACTTAACTGACAACTGCAGCCTGTATCCCTTTCGTCATCTGGGTCACAAGAGGAGAATTTTTTTTCTCCGTTTATAAACAAGATTTTGACTTAGTGCAGTGACTAGTACAAACCAAAAAAAGCAACTTTATTCCTCTGTCAGCTCTACAAGAGACCTCTGTCTCAGCTCCAACTACTTATAGGCATCAAACCCACAGCAGCCCATTGTTTGCAGCTGCCTCTGAACAGCAGTTTGGAGGGTATGCAATTTTTTTCTTGCGAAAGCTTCTATCTGTAAGTTAACAAACTAGATCTTCAGAGATGACAAAGTATAAAACAATGCAAAAAAAAACCCCCAAGCACTGCCTATCACTGCAGGCATTCTGTTCAATGTCAAAACGTTCTACCTTGTTGTCACATGCAGCTGCTTCCCTTTGCCAAGCTGTACCTGCTTTTGCCTGTGACACACAAAGGTTTTAATGTATTTATGGTAGGTATTACAACTCCATTTGGTTCTATTAATCTGGGAAACAAAACTAAATAACCACTACTGGAAACATTCTAAATAAGAATATTGCAGCCTTCCTATACAACCTAATGAGGCGATACCAGGGATTATAAGAGCTCAAGCACACACATGGGCTGCCTGGTAACAAAGGTATTTCAGAAGATCAAAGTTCTGTGGGGAAGGTGATTTTACAGTAGAAATGCTGTGGCAAATATTTAGCTTTTCTGCTGAACACTTAACTTTTTTTTGTAAATATTTAAAAGTCCCCTGAAGTTTCAAGCAAAACCGATTGAGTTTATACCTCAAGCCAGACTCCCCTAAAGGAAATGCAGATTAAGGAACAACTTTGCCCTCCATACAGAAACAAACTATAGAAACGGGGAAGCATTCATTAAAATAATGCTAGTTCTTTGGAAAAGGATGAATACAGCAAGAGGAAAAAAGCAGTCTAACCAAAAACCAAAAGAGGGACTAGAAAGAATTTGTACCTGCATAAATATCTTTGTTGAAGTTACAGCATTAAAACATTAAACATCACTCAAAAAATTGGGTAGCCAGAGAACAGAAAAATTATACAACTTCCTTGCGATCAGGAAGTTTGCTCCATCTGAAAAGATTTGTCGCTATGTTATCACACACATTTTCAATCCATTTAAAACCTACAATCCATTTTAAAAAGCCTGATCATGACAAACCAATCCTCCTCCCTCAATCTGTCAGGCGACAGAAACCCTATGAAGCGAGCTTCTGCAGTTCATTTAAGTCAAACCCTAAAGTCTTACCAGGATAATTACAGTCATGTAATATGACTAAAACAGATTTTCCTTTGTTTCTAAAGCTTAATTAACACATCTAATGGGCCACTTGTGACATTTTCAAAGCCTTTATGATGCTAAACCATGAAGGGCCATCGCAGGACATCCCACCCCAAAGCAATTACCGCTCCTCCTTTCCTTTGAGTTCTCCAGCGTATTTTCCTCTTTATGAAGCTCATTCCCCACCTTACNTTCTGCAGTTCATTTAAGTCAAACCCTAAAGTCTTACCAGGATAATTACAGTCATGTAATATGACTAAAACAGATTTTCCTTTGTTTCTAAAGCTTAATTAACACATCTAATGGGCCACTTGTGACATTTTCGAAGCCTTTATGCTAAACCATGAAGGGCCATCTCAGGACATCCCACCCCAAAGCAATTACCGCTCCTCCTTTCCTTTGAGTTCTCCAGCGTATTTTCCTCTTTATGAAGCTCATTCCCCACCTTACAACATGATGCCGTACCGCAAAAAAGCCTAATTATACACAAGAGAAACGAGCAAACTGCAATATGAAGATGAAAGCCAGCTATTGCTTCTTACTTCAAGCATTCCTTACCGTAAAGATCTGTCTGCTGCCTGGAGCTATTTCTCCAGAGGCCACTCCATCAGTGCGCTTCTCATGGAGAAGCACCATTCTTCTTCATTTGGGCTCCTGGAAACTGTTTCAGCATGAACCACAGCTCTAACCATCAACCACTAAGTAGGGGGGATCAGTTACACAGTGTTCCTTCAAGAGAGGCAGCACTACTGACTTCAGCCTAACAGTCAATTCAGCTTCAGATTAATTCACAGTTCCCAACTATCCTGTCAGTGCTCATTTTCTCCCCTCTGAGAACACTTCTTGCCAGCACAGTACCTAGTGCAACAAAACGGGGTGTCAAAATCTTAAAAATATGCTTTGTTGGTTATGTTGTGCAAAAATGCTGACAAAGAACAATCATCTGTTTTGTGAAGACTCCACACAATTCTCTCCTAGTCAGAAAACCAAGGAAAGTCACCCAAGTCTATATTTTATATGCTGAAAACATAACTTACATATAAATGAAAGTGTAGGAAGTGTGACAAAACTTTTGGAGCAGTAACAGGGAACTTGACTAGCAGAGTTTGAAGGTAGACCTCTAATTCCTTCTGTCTTTTCTCCACCAGGCTTCTGGAATTTTTCCCAATAATCTTCTTGGGAGGTAACAGATTTTTATCTATTTTCTTTTCCGAAACAAGCTGAAAGACAAATACCAGAGTTACTACTCAACTCACCACCTCAACTTGCACAAAAAAACTGCAACAAAATACATTAAGAGCACATTGCCTGATCTTGATAAGATACAAAAATTAAGTTACTTCAGTAAATCCTCCTACTTACTTCAAAAGTCTTTGGTATTTTCAGAAAGATCACTTTATTATAAAATATTAAGTTCAATAACAGCATTTCCTGAGAGAATTGCTTACAGTACCACAGGGCAGAATGAGGACAAGATAAACCAGAACTGGTGCATTTCTCAGAAAGCAACCCAGTCTTAAATCAAATGGATTTTCCTTCATTTTCATCTCTGTTTTTAACCAGGACTGGTTAGAAACTACTCAGTGCTACTGTCTAGGGGCAGTTTCATCATCCAGCCCTCCCAGAAGAGAGTCTTTGATTCAACTCATCTTTTGGTTACCAGATCAGCTGATCATAAACATCTCTCTTGGCAAAAAGCTTAATGATTCTAGTCTGAACTCCACTCTTTCTGATAAAAACTTCTGTCCAAGGCTAAAGTTGTTCATGCCAACCTCCCCATCAAGAGGGGAGTGTAATAGCAGCAAGTAATATCATTCACACAAAAAAGTCTGCGGGTCAGATGGTAAATAGTCTGACTCTTTAGGACAGAATTTACATCCCATTCCACAGAACTATACAAACTGTACAAGGTTTTGTAAGAGACAAAGGCCACAGTTTTAATTCCCTTACCTTTTCGTGCAAGTCATGGAAATCACTGTAACGATGCTTGACTGTCCACTGATGATTGCCAACGCTGACCTGAATAATGTACACCTGAAAGGAAGAAATCCAAGTAAGGGAACTGCAAACCACATCTTAAAGAGAAGCTGATTGTGAGATGTCCTGGTTAATGTAGCACTATAAGTTGATTCTATATGCAAGTATCAGTTAACTGCAAGCTAACCCAAACTCTAAGGTGACTTCGCCAGTGCAGGAAGCCTGATTTCATTCACAAGGATGAGATTGCACAATGCTCCACACAAACATGCAGATGTTTTTTCATGTAAAACAGTTACTTTTATTTTTGTAACCCTGAGGTTAACAATCAAGTTCTCTAAGCTACTGGGTTTTTTTGTCTGAGGACTTCTGCTAAGTCGAAGTCAGTATTCACAGCTGTCCACAACAGCCTGAGACAACAGCAGCGCTTCTTCAACCTATGAAGCTCCACAACAGGCAGAGGAACTTGGCAACTATCCTGCTGCCAGTTCACAGCTAAGCAGAAATCTGGAGCTTAACCTTTCAGAAGTCTAGACAAATCCTTCATTCGATTGGAGGTTAACTGGTTTAGCCCTTTTAGGGTAAAGCACAGGACAGCTTCTTGTGTTACAAGACTGCAGAGTTACAGTGAGAGTTACAACTGTGTCCAAAGAATCACTACAATTATCTAAAGCAACCCAGCATTTCTTTACACAAAGCTAATTATTTTTAGCCAGGCATGTACTGAACAATTCAAAATTTCCATTGTAGGTGACTGTCCAGACGGAACACTACCGGTTCTGCAGGAAACTCAGTCTACTTCTGGATGTGCTAGAAGCAAGCTATCCCACAGAAACTTCAAAGGTACAAAATAAAAGACAAAGAAAACAAACAAAGCTAGTCCTACAGCTACTTGAAGACAACAAATTAAATAAACTCTTATCCAATCCAGCTCTACTCCTTGGAGAAAACACTCATTCGTAATCAAATCTTGGAAAGATTTAAATACACTTAAGAACTTGCTTACTACCACGGATCACGCAGACCTGACTCATAGCTGCTATGAGAATGATGCACATCTCATTGCTAAACCCACTCGAGAAAACACAAAGCATCAACAGTTCCAACTTGTTACATAAAAGGCCAGTTTTCACTTATAGGCCAGCACGACACAAAACATTAGACAGAATACCACTTGCATTTAGAAGACTGACTATGTCTCACACTAATTACGATTTTCTAAGGGTCTGACACTGGCTTACCAAACAAAAACCAAGTCCTAGCAAGAACTGAATCGAGATGCCTAACACATGCAGTGAGCGACACATCCATGTTCAGATGAGTTCTGAAAACACAGATTAACATCTACACAGAACTCCAGTGTCAAATTAAGGCCTGTGTCTGCTTTCCTGTCATGTTATGTTGGGAAACAGGAGACCAGGATTATGCACTGTGAGTGTTAAACTAGAAAAAGAATAACTTGAGCATTCAAAAGTTCCTCATAACCTGAGAGACTCAAAGAAACTATAAGACTAAAGTTGGAACTAAATAAGGGTTACATTTAGAAGCCATAATAAAAAAACTAGTTCTTTTTAAAACCTGATTGTGCTAAATTACAGTAGATTATGTAGTACAGTTAAATGCCAAACAGAGGACACAATGCAAAAAAAACTTGGATTAGGTGCTGAAAACTCAGTAAGCTTCACAGCTCTCAGGTCTGTATACAACACAGAGTAAATATATTAAGGCTTCCTATCCTTTTCCTGAAGCAGCAAGCACCCACCACTTCTAGAAACAAAGCACCGAGCCAAATGGATAGTCTTGGCAGGAAAATGCCTGTTAAAGTGGTGTTTACATGTTGCACGGACGCAACTCCTCCAATTAAGTCTCTAAAAAGGCGCAGCACTGACCCATGCAGAATGCAGCCAGAGCCAGCAGTACGTATCCATCCCTCACCTAGAATCACAGACTCACCAGGTTGGAAGAGACCCACCGGATCATCGAGTCCAACCATTCCCACCACTCTCTAAACCATGCCCCTCAATACCACCAGCACTTTAAACACCTCCAGGGAAGGCGAGTCAACCATCTCCCTAAATGCAGATGACAGCACCTGACTTCAAACATCCACAATGCACCATTATCTTAAAGAATACAAACACAACATGTGCTACAAAGGCTTGTTTCAGTACAGAAATCAATAATTTTAAAGCAAAACCAAGCTAAGACTCTCAACAAGTCTCAACATATGACCTGCAATTAATTCTGAGGGCATTAATGTGACAGGTTTAAGGTCCTTCAAGGGGCATTTATCAAGCCAGCTGCCATTACAGAAGCCATACATGGTAAGATGATAAAATTTATCATTCTCCACTGTCTCCCAGACATAAATACACTATGTGAAACCCACACTCTTATTGATGCCATATACAGCATGTCTAGTGAGCCAAAACACAAGAAGGTTTACAGTCACAGGTTTTCCTCCTTCCCAGGTCTCTACAAAACTTTCATGCACATCTTGTCTCATATGTCAGTTGTTTTGGCTAAGTTGTTCTTTGTGAAGCGTTTGGCACATCTGCAGTGCTGTATATTTTCATGATTTTCTAGCCAGTCACCGCAAACTCTCCACAGTGAAGTACTCGCACTGCCGAACAGCATGTCTTCATCTCCCTGAATACATAAAGCTGAAATACTCACTAAAAAACCTTTTAGGCTGTATAATTTTTAAGCCAGCTGATAAAGGCACCGCAGTGATTCCAGACTGCCTTTTGTTTACTTCTTGCACACATTACAAAACCAAACCCATCTCCACAGAAAACTTGCATTTCTACAACATCCCTCATCCAACTCAGGTTAAGAAAAAGACAAGCTTCACAGGCAACAGAGCTGCCCGCAGGAAGCCCAGGACACAGGTGTGACAGCAGCCAGTAGGTCCCAAATTCCAGAGCAGTGACGCAACCGCATCTCCTCCTCAAGCAGTCAATTTACACCCACCATTCAAGGGAGCCACAGTATTTTCCTTAAATATCAAAGCTAGTATTTATATTTTAAAAACAGCTGCAAGTGACAGGAAAAGCAGGAAGGCAATTTTAGGCCAAACAAATGCACAGCAGGAAACAAATGAAGCACAAGCAGCCTTGAGGCCTTCTAGCAACAAGCCAGCCCTCAGTGAGCATCTGCGCTGTGTGGGCCAGCACACGCAGGAGAAATATCTAGTAGAAGCGCTCATATTTTCACAACACAACAGAAAAAACCCATGAACAAGCGCCGTATCTTCTTTCCTGCTAGATTTTGCGTTCCACCCTAACAACTCCAACAAGAATCACATTTTTGAAGGCGCCTTCAAGATCATAGAATCATAGAATCACCAGGCTGGAAGAGACCCACCGGATCATTGAGTCCAACCATTCCCACCAATCTCTAAACCATGTCCCTCAGTACCTCATCCACCCACACCTTAAACATCTCCAGGAAAGGTGAGTCAATCCCCTCCCTGGACAGCCTGTTCCACTGCCCAATGACCCTTTCTGTGAAAAATTTTTTCCTAATGTCCAGCCTAAACCTCCCCCAGTGGAACTTGAGGCCATTCCCTCTCATCATGTCCCCTGTCGCTTGGGAGAAGAGCCCAGCTCCCTCCTCTCCACAACCTCCTTTCAGGGAGTTGGACAGTGAGAGTGCGCAATAAGGTCTCCCCTCAGTCTCCTCTTCTCCATGCTAAACACCCCCAGCTCTCTCAGCCGTTCCTCATAAATGACACAGAAGATTCCACATAGGTGACACAGAACTGTGGGCCTCGCTGATATATTTTACAGGGTTTAATCTCATAACTGTCAAAGAGATGTCAGTAAAATGTCTCCTTCTTTGGAGACTGTGAGCTCTGAAATACAGAGCACAAAAGAAAAATGATTCATTCAAAAGTAAGGATGTAAACAGGACCACTGCAACCTTGACTACTATGTGCTGATGGACAAAGATGTTTTCTTTAAGGATATTTCCTTTCCCACCTTTCCCAGATTTGGCTGACTTTTACACCATCTAATCCCTTTACTCAGGTCTTTACCACACCTTTAAGTGCTGCTAATTTAATCTTGAACACTAAAAGCAAATGCTAATTCTCGTAAAACATTTCACTTTGTGAATACTTTAGCAAAACAGCTGGTTGTGTTTAAAGATCCTCCATTCCCAATGGATCTTCACATGCAAACTGGCTGCAAGCTTGGAGTCCTGCTAACAACTCTAGGACCTGTACATAGAATGCAGGTGAGCTTGATGCCATGACTCCTTCAAAAACCACAAGAGAATCAAAGTAAGATCAACTACTGGTAAGGCTCTGTTTTCAAACACGTGACTTTTAAAGTCCACCTCCCACTGGATCAGGCTGCTCAAAGCCCCATCCAACCTGGCCTCAAACACATCCCAGGATGGGGTAGCCACAACCTCTCTGGGCAACCTGGGCCAGGGCCTCCTCATCCTCACAGGAAAACTACACTAGTTTGCAGGGTGAAGCAGCAAAGTAGCTAACATTTCACCTGCTGTGTGCATAACCTCGAGTAGAATAAGGGGGCAGATAACATTTTGACCTTTTCTCAGTTAAATTTCCTTGAATTTCTTGTTCACTGGTATTGCAAAACACAGAAATTCTCACCACCAATGTGAACACCACCGAGTCTTGGTTCACAGGTGAAGAGGCAGCTTCCAGGCACCAAACCACAATCCTCACCACCCCTCTTGGCTGACTGGGGACCATGGAAACAAGCTTGCTTGAGGGATGAACCACATACTAAGACAGACAGTGTCAACACCTCATCAGCGCAGCGTCCTGTCTGTGACTAGGCATTACGAAACCAACACGACAAAGAGGTGAAGCAATTTCCAAGAATGTGTTGTAAGCTTCTAACCAGCTCCTTCACTGAACATTCATGACATCTCAGTAAATCTGGCTACTCCTCACCTGCAGCCATTCCCACACAAGGATATTTCAGGTGTTGTCAAGTAGAAGGGAGTTAGGCCCTTCACGTGCTACAGCTGTGTAAAAGCTTCATCCTACAGAAAACTCAAAGCCCCGCACTGCTGTTTTCTCCAGATACCCTTTCAGAGGCAATAACCTGAAATTTTATTTGGAACTATTACACAACTTGACAAACACTGCCTTTCTGGACCATTGCTCCCCTTTCCCTTTCCTCTTTTAGGTTCCTACATCATGGAGAAACCTGATGTTATGATGTGCTTTCTACAAAAAAAGAAGCAGCATTCAAATCACACTAAAATAAGGTAGGAACAGAAAACATTTTAATTACATAACTAAAGGGTGGTGTGCTTGAGATGTTTTCTGTCTGCAATTATGCTGAGGTTTCTTTTATGATGAGCTTCTTCCTGAAAAACAGACCAATTACCTCTTGCTACAGTGTGACCAGTTAAAACAGAAGTCATGCATCAAAAATGTAATTCCTTCCCCATACAAAAACACTGCTGGTAATCTTTCCCTTTTTTTTCTGTTGGGTAAGAGAAAAACTGCCTATGCAAAATCAGAATGTCATGAGTTGGAAGGGACCAGAAAGGATCATTGAGTCCAACTCCTGTCCCCATGCAGGACAACCCAAACATTCACACTGTGTCCGAGGGCATTGTCCAAATGCTTCTGGAACATTATCAGGCTTAGTGCTGTGCCTGCTTCCCTGGGGAACTGGTTCCAGGGCTCCAGCACCCTCTGGGTGGAGAACTTTTTCCTAACATCCAACCTAAACCTCTCCCAGAATCATAGAATCACCAAGTTGAAAGAGACCCACTGGATCATCGAGTCCAACCATTCCCACCAATCTCTAACCCATGTCCCTCAGCACCTCATCCACCTGCACCTTAAGCACCTCCAGGGAAAGCAAGTTAACCCCCTCCCTGGGCAGCCTATTCCAGTGCCCAATGACCCTTCCTGTGTAGAATTTTTTCCTTATGTTGAGCCTGAACCTCCCCTGGCGGAGCTTGAGGCTATTCCCTCTCATCCTGTCCTGGGTCCCTTGGGAGAAGAACCCAGCTCCCTCCTCTCCACAACCTCCCTTCAGGTAGTTATAGAGAGCAATGAGGTCTCCCCTCAGCCTCCTCTTCTCCAGGCTAAACACCCCCAGCTCTCTGCCATTCTCATCCTCCTGCCATTCCTTCAGAACCATCTAGTTTCCTCGGAAAACAAGACCAGCTTTTCAAGAAGGCATTTTATCATATTTTCACCTGAAGGAAAGGTCATTCATGGACTCACACAATGGTTTGGGTTTGAAGGGACCTTAAAGCCCTTCCAGTTCTACCCTCACAGGGACACCTCCCACTGGCCCAAGCTGCTCTAAACACATCTCACCTGGCCTTGAACTCCTCCAGGGATGAGGCAGCCACGATTTCTCTGTGCCAGCGCCTCGCCACCCTCATCGTGATGAATTTCTTTCTCATGTCTTACCAAAAAAATCCTCCTCCTTCCAACGTTAAACCATTTCCCTTCACCCTATCTCTCCATGCCCTTGGGAAAAGCCCCTCCCCAGCTTCCTTTACATAATTTTTTCCGTATTTAGCTCAGCTTTAAGCACAGCCTTTACCCAATAACCATTTTCCACAGCGCAGCGAGCCCGGGACGGAGGCAGCGCAGCTCCCACCCCCGCTCCCCCTCGGCCCCGCACCGTGTAGTTCTCCACCAGCTCCGAGCCCAGCACCCGGGCCTCCCGCGGGGGCTCCTCGCCGTCCTCGCCCGCCGCTTCCATGTCGCCTCGGGGGGTTGGATGCTCACGCCGCCCCGCGCCAGCCGCCCCTGGCCCGCCTCCGGGCCGCCGCCGCCATCTTGGCCCGGCCCCCCCGCAGGGTGCGGCACCGCCCGCCCCGCAGCCATTTATATGCAGCGGAGGGCGGGGCTTTGTTTGGGGCGGGGCTTAGCTCGGGGGGCGGGGGTTGTTTGAGGTGAGGTTTGTTTTGTGGGCGTGGCTTAACTCGGGGGAGGGCGCGGTGGAGGCAATTGGGCGGGGCTTACTGGGGCGGGGCTTAACGCGGGGATATGGGTCTCTGACCAAGGGGGCGTGGATTACCTAGAGGGGGCGGGGCTGCGTGTGCCGGGGCGCGCATGCGCGCTGCGTCCCCACGGGCCCGGGCTGAGCCAGGGGTAGCGGTGTGCGGGGCAGAGCAGGGCTGGGCCATGCAATGTAGGGATCTGTAGGGCCGTGCAATGCAAGGCAGGGCTCTGCAGGGCTGTGCAATGCAATGTGGGGATCTGTAGGGCTGTGTAATGCAGTGTGAGGCTCTGCAGGGCTGTGCAGTGCAGTGCTGTGCAGTGTAGGGTTCTGCAGGGCTGTGCGATGCCACACAGCACTGTGCTATGCAATGTAGTGCTTGTGCAGTGCTACTCTACACANGTCCTGTCCCCTGTCACTTGGGAGAAGAGCCCAGCTCCCTCCTCTCCACAACCTCCTCTCGGGGAGTTGGAGAGAGCAATGAGGTCTCCCCTCAGCCTCCTCTTCTCCAGGCTAAACACCCCCAGCTCTCTCAGCTGCTCCTCTTGTTCTCCAGCCCCCTCACCAGCTTCGTTGCTCTTCTCTGGACTCACTCCAGAGCCTCAACATCCTTCCTGTGGTGAGGGGCCCACATTTGAACACCCATGAGCATCTGCATCTGTCAGCAGAGCTAGCGGCGGCCCAAAGCAGTGCCTTCCCCAGCTGCAATTAGCTCCTGGTGGTAATTGGTGGCCGCCATGTGCTGCTGAGGGCCTGAGAGCCATTGCGTTGGGCAGAGGTGCCTGCAGTGGTTCTTTGACCAGCATGCCTGGTGCCACCTCCAAACCAGAGCTGATGAGCTTGTTGATGGCCTGGACTCAGCCCAGGGTCTCAGGGATGAGCCCAGAGTGAACCTGGGGTGCTGTTTGGGGTGACTTTGCTGACGTTATAAACTTTGCTTAGCCCTGAGCCCTGTCCCATTGAGCACAGGAAAGACTTTCCCATCAGTGCATGCTAAAGGAATCTTGCCTGGAATTTTTAAGTCAAGAATCTGAAGGATGATGAGCAAATCCTCCTTGGCCTTTCCCCTGTGAATCTGAGTTGCCCCAAGGGGGAGTCACAGGAGGTTTGGGTAAAAAAAAGCATCTTCCAGCAAAACGAAGGCGATCGTGCTCTGTCCTCCTAAGGGAGGATGCAATTAGCTCTGGTGTAGCATCATTAAGAGCAGCAGAAGAAAGCTGGCAACCAGAGCAGCAGAAAAGCAAGCCCCCTCTGCAAATGCAGCTGGATAAACCCATCTTGATTTTATTTTCCCTATGAAATACTTTCCCTTGCTCAGAACTTAGCTGAACAATGCTACAGTGTTAGGAGAAAACACACAGTAAAAGCAGCCCAAGAGGGATTTTCTAGTGCTGTTCCAGTACCGGCAGGAGCTGCCACTGAGCTCAGCATCTTGATGAGATAATAAGCGGTTTCAGAGAGGAACTTTAATTAAGCTTCCTCTGAATGTCCCATCTCCTTAATTAAATAATGATTTGCAGCACTCACATGTCTGTTAATTTTGGTCTTCTCTTCCTAAGGTAGAATTGTCTGCGGATGCTGGGGTGGCACATGGTGACAGCCCTGTCCTGGCTCCTGGAGGAGACGCATCAACAGGAGCAACACAGCTGTGGAAGGGGGTGAATGGGGGCTTGTTCATTTAAAAACCTCCAAGGAAGATTTAATTACCAGTAAAATCTCAGATTTTTTCCCCCCCCCCATATGATGCCAGCATGCTTCTCCTGAAAAAAACTTGTTTTAACTGGGGAAATTTGGCTCCAGGTGACCGATTCACCTGGGACACATGTTCCTTGGGCAAGAAGCCACAGTGGTCAAAGGGCTGTGAGGTTGATGGGTTTGGCTCTGAAAGGAGACATTGAAGCATTATGGTTGGACTCGATGATTTGGTGGGCCTCTTCCAACCTGGTTATTCTATTTTTCTATGATTCTATGATTTTATTCTAGTTTGAAATCAGGGAAGACTGCCCACAGAGCCCTGCAAACACCCTGACCTCCAATAAAATTACAGCTTAGTTCAGCTTCTGCTTTTAGTTCCCTTATATTTGACATGAAGGATGCCTCTCCTTGTTTTGCAGTGGGTTGTAGCTGCCTGGAAAGGAAAACCCGAGCTGGGATTTTGGAGGTAAATGTGCAATAAAACCTTGCACATGTGTTGGTACCTTGGACTGAGTGACAAGTGCAAGGGCGCGTTGGGAGGCAGCTGAAGCCTGAATTCATGCACTGTAGCTAACCACAGCGACAGCCGGCATGCTGCCGAGCCAGCCGTGTGCCTGGATTAAGGACACTCATCTTGGCAGCTCTCCTCAGGCTATATAGATAGATGCATCCCGGCTCTGCCGTGGNAAGGGATGGGTAGATGAGGTGCTGAGGGACATGGTTTAATGATTGATGGGAACGGTTGGACTCAATGATCCAGTGGGTCTTTTCCAACCTAGTGATTCTGTGAGATGAATTCTGTGAGATTTGTGAGACAGGAGATGCTGGAAACTGGCAGCAAGCAGAGAGGCAGCCTTGGCATGAAGCCCCTCGCCTGCACCTCCCTCCTCGGTGGGAACATCTCTCGCTGCCAGATGGATTTCATCCTTCCCCTCTAGGCTTGACTGTGATTTGCAAGTCTCTGCATTGGGTGTTTGCAGAATCACAGCTTTCATGTGTCAATGTGCATGGTGGCAGTGGCATGGATTTCCCCTCTCTGAGAAGACAGAGACCTTTCTTCCATACCCCAGCCTGGATTTCATCCCAGCTCCTCTGTGAGAGCAGCTACAACCCTTTGAAGGCAATGTTGGAGCTCCTGCTCCTGCCGCGCATCAGCCCTAGATATCTCCTGACGCATCCCAGGGGCTGTTTTCAGGGGGTGACTCAAAGCTGTCACCTCCTGGGATAGAGGGACGGGGCCAGGAGTGATTTGTCACCCTCTGCTGTGGTGCCTGCAGCCGACATCTGCTGGCTTTGGCTCCACTGGGAATCCCACAGTGTGGAGGAAGCAGCCCAGGCTGGGTTCACCTCAGGGCACTGTTTCACTGGAAGGATCTCCCAGGGAGCACCCAGGAGGGCTTGGTGATGGTTTGGAGGTGGAGAACACCAGGTTCCCCATCACACCCTGTGCCCTCACCTAAGGCCAGGCTTAGATGCCCTTAAAAAAAAAACAAAAAAATCCTGCTCTTCACAGCCTTTTCTGTTTTTTTATATGTTCAAGGCAATCAAAACATGAATATGCTCCAATTCTGGAGACTAACATGCTTCATAAATTAATTCCTTAAATGTAACCTTTTTCATTTTCAAGACGTCTATCCTCTCCATGCTGACAAGACACAAAACCCGGCTGAAACCTGGATAAATCACAAGCAGGGGGGGCCCACAGGCTCTGCAGCAAAGTGAATCTTTTGGGGCTGCAAAACTTGGAAGGATGCAGCATGGCTCGGGGTCACTAATTAATGCCACTTCATCCAGACTTTACCTAGGGCCAGCAGGGTTTTTCCATGCAACATGATTTCTCTTAAAGGGAGATGGGATTTTTAGAAGAGGTGAAACCTCACAGCTGCGTTCATGGTATCTTCAGCTATGCTTACACTCATATGAGCTACCTGGAGGCAAGACTTCACCCCCCCTGAGCTGCTGGAGCCATCTGGAACTGCTTTGGACACAAGAGGGAGTCCTGCATCACCACAAAGAGAGGTTTTGCTTTGGTCACTGGATTAAAACGCATTTTCCTGCACTGAGAAAACACTGATCATCACTTGGAGGTGCAGTTTGCTCTCCACTGTGGTGAGGTAAATCCACGCAAACCCAGGTGAGTGGATTTTCCCTGTTTGCAGAGGGCACAGCTCCCTGGGTCAAGTGAGTCCTGGGATCCTAAAGGACTGGGCATCAGGTCCTGAAATCAAGCACAGCTGACAGACACCTTCCCCCCTAGTTTTGCAGCCCAAGGTAAATGCAAAAAACAGAGACAAAGCTCCACCTGCCTCTACAATTCCCTGTGCTGCAGCACCAGGATTGCACTTGCCCCTAGGACTTCGTGCCACCCAATGCAGAACATCAGCCCCTCCGAGGGCATCGGCTCCAGCCACGCGTCCTCCAGCATCGTGTCATCCCATGGGGCTGGGGACAGGCAGGAGAGGGGACAAGGCAGCCCCGACACCACCTCTTCCCACTGCCCCTGGGAGGCACCTGCTGCTGGATGGGGATATTTTGGGAGGCATGCCCTTCCCGTGTTACCTAATTCAATTAGGCACAGCAGAAGATTCCAAGGGGGGGACGCATGGGAGATGGAGGTGACATGGTATAATCATAGAATCATAGAATCAGCAGGTTGGAAAAGACCCACCGGATCACTGAGTCCAACCATTCCCATCAATAACTAAACCATGTCCCTTAGCGCCTCATCCACTTGTCCCTTAAACACCTCCAGGGAAGGTGAATCAACCCCCTCCCTGGGCAGCCTGTTCCAGTACCCAATGACCCAGTAATGTGCCCAGTGAGAACAGTCAAACATTGCAATATAACAGCAAGGGTCCTGCTGGCACCTGGCTGAAAGGACTCGTTCGTTCCCATATCAACGTCACGAGGACACCTCCAGCTGCCCCGACATTGGGCTGCTACTGGCCCTGGATGTGCCAGCCAAGGCTCGGCCGTGTCTCAGTCCCAAGGCATGCGGGCAGGGCATTCCTGCGGGGACAGGGATGGGACAGGGATGGGCGTGCAGGGCTGCTGGTGGGCTGGTCACAGCCCCCAGGGTGGGCAGACCCCTATATCAGCCGGGCTCGTGGGGACAGCCCCAGCAGAGCGTGACCGTGACATCCCCCAACCCCTCGCCCAGCCTCTGCAGGCATGGACGACATCTATAAGGCAGCGGTAAGTGCCTCCTTTTGGGGCTGCAGTTTAGGGGTGAGCTTAAAGGGTTTTCAGGGATTTTATAGCTGTGGCAGAGTTTAATTCTATGAGCATGGTTTAGTGCTTGATAGGAATGGTTGGACTCAATGATCCAGTGGGTCTCTTCCAACCTGGTGATTCTATCATTCTATGAATTCAATGCAGAAATAATTATTGGGTGGCACCTTTTAGTCAACATCTTCATCTGGGTCACAAACCTTTCCCACTGTCGCCTCTGGATGTTTCACACTCCTCTTCCAAGCATGAAGCTCTCAGCTATGCTGCTAAATTATTTAGTTTCTCTCTCGGTTCTCTGGTTTGAGATGGAGAGATGGCTTGTATGTGAAACTGTAAACCTCAAAATCTTGAATGTATAAGAGATGGTTGCTGGTTTTAGCCCAGAAAAAGCCAAGCAGCATTTCCCACAAAACAAAGAATTCTTGTATGGGTTAAACCTCACCTTCTTCTTTCTGGCGCTTTCTAATTCCACCACTGCTGTTTCCCCCTTCCTTAGCTGAGTATTTTTTCTGGGAGATTTAAAGAAAACCTTGGCTTTTGTAACTTATTTCCGAACATCCTCCTCTGCTTTGCTGCTCCTGCTATCTGCTCTGCAGAAATCCAGAATGTGAGCTATGCTCTCGGGGAACGCCGAGCATCCTCACGGCTATTTTCACTCACACAGCTGCACGCTGCGCTCACCACGTGTAAACCCCAGCTATTTGGTCTGTGATAAGGACCCTGCATTATTTTGTAACGTAGACAGACAGAAATATGCAAGTAGAATAAGGATGAAAATAGATTCTGGGTTGTGTGGATGGCTACTGTGTCCCTCCCATAACTGGAGTTAAAATAAGAGATTTTTAGTGTTAGGGTTTTTTTAATATGTAGTGGATCCTGTTTGATTTTAACCAAGGGTACAAAAAATACGTCATATTTTCATTCAAAGGTTTTTAGAGGGAGGAATACATATTATAGAGGGAGGAATATGTAACATATATATATATATAGCTTGATATATAATCAAAGATAACAACAAAATACTCACACCTCTCCTGACCTTTGGTCAGCCCTGAACCTCGGGAAATGGAACATCCCTAGGGATCCAGGTAGTGAGAAGAGGCTGAAAAAGGGCTGTAAAATAAAGTGCTGAGTCTCAACCAACACCTCAAAAAGGGAGAAAAATGTGATCTGTAAAATAAAAGCAAATGTGACCTGTAAAATAAAAGCAAATCCAGGCCTCTCTAATTAAGCTTTTTAATTAAATATGTTCTCTGGGACTCCGGTACTAAAATGGTCCTACAGTAAAGCTGGGGAGGGGCTCTTGGTCAGGGAGGGCAGACACAGGATGAGGGGAAAGTGTTTGAAGCTGAAAGGGGAGATTGAGAGGAGATCTCAGGAAGAAATGTTTTCCTGTGAGGGTGGGGAGGCCCTGGCCCAGGTTGCCCAGAGAAGTTCTGGATCTTCCATCCCTGGAGGGGTTCAAGGCCAGGTTGGATGGGGCTTGGAGCAGCCTGACCTGCTGGAGGATATTCCTGTCCATGGCAGGGGGGTGGAACTGGATGGGCTTTAAGGTTCCTTCTGACCCAAACTATTCTATGATTCTATGGCTCAAAGCACAAATCCTCTCCTTATTGTTCAGGGATCTCATGCCTGTAATTATGAAGAAAAGCTGCTGTGCTTTGCAAGCCAGCGATGCGCACAGCCAAAAGCTGATGCCCATCAGCTGGGGGAGCCAGGTGAAG